>JAZAVJ010000131.1:0-114321 GCA_037954315.1 Neonectria punicea
GTCCGAGGTCATCCGAGGTCATCATCAGTCTCTTCGTCTATAAGACTGACCCAAAGACCCTCATTAGATAGGAAGAATACCAAGAGCTTCTCGCACACATGATCATATCCATCTGCTAGATGCAACATATGCAGCTCACTCGACATGGTACTGTAATTGTTGACTAGTGCAATCAAGAACCCATCGCCTTCTGGAGCTTCGCTTGATCGTGGCACAAACACGGGCTCTTGTACCATGTGCGTCTTGCCGGGAAAGTAGACTTTGAGCTCCCCAGTGTCATGATCTAGATGACCGAGAGAATTGTACAAAGGATGCCCGCCGCCAAGAACAGGCGCAATCGCACCGAAGTCTGTGCCTAGCGTCGGGTCCATGAGGTCGAAGAAGCTGTGGTGGTGACATTTCATTGAAAATCGATCATCGATTCTCGGAAACTCCATGTCGCGCTCAAGGATGACCTGCGGAGTTGGTAGGTTGAGGTCGGCTGATTTTGGATCTAAGGTGAAGCGGACATACTTCGCCTGAATGTCATGCGGACTCGGTGCATTACCGTCAGCATCTGGCCACCAGAAGAAAACATTCTTGTCCGTGAGTGGAAGATCAAAAACAATATTGCCATCCGAGGTCTCGTATGCATTGGTGGTGTGACCAGGGAACGCATTTGGCGCCCGGAACCACTTGACAGGAAATTAGAATCAGCAGGCTCAAAACAATAAACTGTTCTCAATTTCGGTGGATACGCAATTCTCGTGGCTTACCTTCACGTCATCCCCCTTTGCTCCTCGACGAGGGAGGACTCCCAAGTAGAAAGGAACTTCCGGGTCCCATTGCCAATGCTCGCCTCCTTGTTTGAGTCTGTCAATGTCGCAGATTTGCGGAATCATAGGGAACAAAACCTAGGTTCACCATAGTCAGCACCTTCGCCTGGTTCATACTCGTGCTCTGGCATTTACCCAATTCTCAGTCACGGCAAAATCATGGATCATCCCTACGACAGGCGAGACCAACCAGACTACTTGTGTGAAGTTGCCCCCTGAATCGATGTTGTAGTAGCATACGTCTGGGGTCCCATCGCCTCTAGCCTCGTATCCAAAGCACACGAGTTCTTTGCTGACTGGGTCAAGCTTTGGATGGGCGGTGAAGGTGAGACTTGGCAGCTGTCCATTGAAGTCGCAGAGACCAATCGTCTCAAGGGTTTTGGGGTCCATGGCAAACGGCGGTGCGTCTTCTTTAATGGCCAGAAGCACCTTGTTGAAGTAAAAGATGTTGGTGTTGGCTGTCGTACGGACTTTGAACTCGACTGCGTCCGTATATTTGT
This sequence comes from Neonectria punicea, assembly GCA_037954315.1. Classification (NCBI taxonomy): domain Eukaryota; kingdom Fungi; phylum Ascomycota; class Sordariomycetes; order Hypocreales; family Nectriaceae; genus Neonectria; species Neonectria punicea. The sequence goes on from JAZAVJ010000131.1 coordinate 1,316, forward strand.
TTCGATATTTGCCTTGTTGTCAAAACATAGTTAGATTGCTCATCCAATCGTTTGTGGGTAGTGATATGACCGATGATGCATTCAAAAACTCACCTCCGAGTGCTCGTTGCGCGTCCCTTTCCTTGAGAAACTTCTCGGTGTGGACGTACTTTTGCTGAAAGTGGACATTTCCTTTGCTGAACCGAAAAGCGCTGATGTTTCCATCTCCGTTGAACCACTAATGCCAGTTCTGTCAGCTAACATGCTCGTCAAATCCCTAGTGGACGAAAATGCACTGATTGAGAAAACGTACCGGATCATTCTCGACAAATGGCGCGAACTGAGGATCAGGCATAACCCTGTAAAACGTGCCATCAACCTCCTCAGGCAAGTCGCCTTCTACTTCGAGGAATCGGATCTCTCCCTCAAATCGACAAGGCTTCATGAATGCCGAAAATTGGGGCAAGTTGGGAAACGCCTTCCCGGCTTGGGACGAGGCGCCGCGGAAATGTCCTGCCATGGTGAGTGATGTCCAAGCTAGAATACCAAGTCTGTCGGCAATTAAAAAGCAGATACTACAATAGGTGGAACAAAGCAAGATCGGGCTAGTTCAACTCAGAGTACTTAAGGTGGAGCGCTCCGGGATGCTCCCGACTTTGCCCCGGCTGCCCGGAGACACTTGAAATAGCTCCATCTCTATTGGCGAAAGGCCATGACGACTATCGCACACGCGTCCTGCGGGGTCTCCACATTCTGAAACACTACCGATATGCAGACTAATCGATGAATCTCGTCGGGTAGATCCGCACTTACCCCGTGGGGAACTTCCGGGTTGGCTCCGGGGCATCTGGGGTTGACGAATGGTCAAGTACTTCTCTGTCTTTGCTGTTTGCATCTATGGTCATTCTAGATGCTTGGAATTTTGTCTAACCTGTCTTCCTCATTCAATTTAATCTACAATATTCGTTGAAACGCTGACAGACGAAAAACCACTTGCACCCAAGTCCCAAATACCAACCATGCCAGACAGCGGCATCTTGTTTGTCACAGAGAAGGTCGTTGTAGACGCCACTTCAAAGCACCATCATCATTTAGGGCTCTGGCCACCGCCCTCGAGTGAGGAGAGGGACCCGTTACGCTGGCCGAGATGGGTCAAGATCCTCGCCCTGATTTCCGTGGCATTCTTCAACTTTGTGGCAAACTTCGCCGGCTCGGGTCTCTCCGTCGCAACCGTCTTAATCGAGATGCAGTTCCAGAAGACGGCCGATGAGGTCAACGCTCTGATGACGGTGAGTGAAATCCCCGCTGCTTCCAGCTTAACAATTGCCTAACGTGTGCCTGTCCGCAATTGCTGGCTCTTCCACTTATTCGCTATAGTTCAACTTCCTCCTTCTTGGCATTGGGAACATGGTCTGGGTTCCGTTTTCGGTAAAATACGGCAAGAGGCCCGTCATGCTCGTGTCGATGACTGTCGTATTTGCTACCCTGGTTTGGACCGCAAAAGCCAAAACATTCCCACAACTACTGGCCGCTCGGTGCTTGTCCGGATTTGCGCCGGCAGCTGGTGAAGTAAGTCTCTAATTTCTGGTTCATGCCTTTCCCATTGTTCATAGTACTAACATATGTTGACTAGAGCATTGTGCCAGGAGTCATTTCTGACATGTTTTACTTGCATGAGCGAGGGGCCATGATGGCAATGTACGTTAGCCACCCAACCCCATCTTACTGACTACTTACTGACTAACGCTCATGGATAATATAGATACGTGGTCTTCATTTCGGGCGGCTCGGCAGTCGGACCGTTGATTGGCGGCTTCATGGTAGAAAGCAGCCCTGGAATATGGCGAGACTTTGTCTGGCTATGCGCCGCTCTTTCTGGCTTTGATCTCCTCGCCATCTTTCTCTTCTATCCGGAATCGTCATTCATTCGATCGTCGTTGTCTCCCCAGCCACCTCTCGACTCACCAGCGAACGGAAGTTGCCCTACTAAAGATGACATTGGCACCATTTCCAACGGCATTGCAGGTCGCTCTGAGCATCTTGAGCGAGGCAAAGCCCACAACGGCCCCGTCAGAGTCTCATTTACGCAAGTCTGGGGGTCCTTCATCCACTATAATGCCATGGCCAGTCTTCCGAGAGCGTTTGTACTGCCGTTCGTCTTTCTCGGCTGTCTCCCTGTTCTGTGGGCAATCCTGGTGTACGGAAGCGCGCTCGCCTCTCAAGTCATCTTGATGTATGTTTCACCAGATGAGTCCCTTTCCGGATTGGCCATGTTTCCATGGCGATTGCTCACAAGTCTGCGTAGTTTCGCCTTTCCCTCCCTCCTGCTTGCCCCTCCCTATCTATTTGCTTCTAGCAGCGTGGGCTTGATGCAGGTCGCCGCCATCATCGGCTTCGTTGTCGCTTGTTATGGTGGTGGATATATATGCGACGTGATAACTGCCAAGTGCATCGTCCGAAACGGTGGCGTCTTTGTTCCCGAACAACGACTCAAGTCCCTTGCTCCGGGATGTCTTGTTGCACCAATTGGTTGCATTATTGTCGCCATTGCTTGCGACAGATCGCTTCATTGGGCAGCCATTGCAGTTGGGTTTGGCATGGGTACGTTTTTCGCTCTAGCGAAACCTTTCCCTATCTAATTACTAACATGTTGGGTGATGTAGTTTCTTTCGGGACGGTTTACGCTCCGAATGTTGCAATGACATATCTCCTAGATTCTTATCCTGTCTTCGCGCAGGAAATTCTTGTCGCCATCAACGTAACGAAGAATCTCGTCGCATTTCTTTTCCTCTACGTTGCAGTGGGTTGGGTTGATTCTCAAGGTTGGATACAAGTTTATATGATCATGTTCATGGTGGTCAGCTTGTCTATGTTGTTAGCTATTCCTATCTATTTCTTTGGGCGTCAGGCACGGGAGGCATATCAGAAGATCCTTTTGTGGGCTGTTGGGCCGCTTGAAGGCACATCGTAACATTGCATGTTTAATACATGAGGGCTTATTAGTTATAGTATACGTTAATCTGGTCAATATGAAGCCTGAACATACCTTCCTCAACTGATGAGGCCACGACTGCTCGCTCCTTTTCGTCATAGATTTATTTCCTACGCGTAGTGTGAATCCCTCTTTCCAGGTGCATAGTATCCTTCGAGCTATCTCAATCGTCCCAGTCCTGGTTATCTCATTGCCTGCGTAACGTTGCCGTAATTAATCACCACACATTTCGGTTCTGCCGCCATAAGTCCTCCTATTCTATTGTGCCGATCCATGGTGTCAGATTCCGGCTACAGATCCCAAGGTTCCCCGTCGCATCTTGTGCAAGACAATTTGACAATATAAATACCCCAAGAGTAATCTAACGATTACGAATGGCTCTAAGTAACTCTCGCTCGATCTCTGTTCATCAAAAAATATCGTAATCGAACGTGGAGAAGAAGCTTTCCCCTACTTCAAGTTATTTCACTGTCCGAAACCATCTAATTACTGTTTTCTTACAAAAGGCCTGTGGCCACCAACATTAAGCATGCGGTCGACAATCCGCGAACCACCAATTCTTGAACCGATGACTCCGATTCTCCAACACTGTTCAGGCACACTCGGTGACACCAACAAAATCCCGCTCCTGATCAACGGCGTTCCTATCTTCAGAGAGGCCGAAACAAGGATTCAAGAAATTTCCCCTACATATTCGTTCCAGGGTGCTACCATTTCGGATTGCGAGAATGCAGTTGAGAGCAGCAGTGTTGCCTTTCGCAATTGGTCTCAAACATCTCCGTTGGAGCGTCGGCGCTTACTCCTCAAGTTGGCTCAAGTACGTTTCTGCTGTTCATTCAACTCTGGCATCCTTGACGTTTCAGAAAACGATGTGCTGATCTTCTATCCTATCCTCTAGATGCTGTCTCGACGTGAAGGCGAGGCGAAGAAAATTATGCAAAGTGAGATCCACTGCTCTGAAGATTGGGCGGCACGAAACGTCTCAGACAGCATCGCCTTGATCGAAGAAAGTGCCTCACTCCTTACATCAAACGCGATGGGTGGCTCCATTCCTCACACGGAGCTTAGAGATTCCTACGGATTCGTCTTCAACCGCCCATTGGGAGTAGTCCTAGGAATCGCGCCATGGAATGGGCCACTCATTCTGGGATTCCGTGCAGTGCTGGCCCCAGTCGCAATTGGGAATACCGCGATTCTCAAAGTACGTAGTCATGCCTGGTTCTCTATTCGGTAAGCAACTACTGACTATGCAGGGTTCTGAACTGAGTGCTAGAAGCCACCACTTCGTTGCTCAGTTGTTCATTGATGCAGGATTCCCCCATGGAGTTGTCAACTTGATACTTCACCGACCCGAAGACGCAGCAGAGGTTGTTGGTGCACTAATCAATCATCCAGCTATCCGAAAGGTGAATTTTACTGGTTCCACGGCCGTCGGTCGGATCATCGCCCAAATGGCTGGAAAGGCGCTGAAGCCTTGAATTAGGTGGGAAGAACTGTTCCATCATCCTCCCGGATGCCGACCTGGTCAAGGCTGCGGCCGCTGTACTCGGAGGTGCAACCTTGAATGTGAGTTGACCATCTCTTCTTCCAATCTAGAAGCAGTGCTTACAGATATGATTGTTGCAAATGTGTGCGAAGCTAACGGCCCTCGTTTTGCCCAGGGAGGCCAGATCTGCATGTCAACCGATTTGGCTCTCGTAGCACATGAGGTTGCAGATACCTTGAAAGACGAGCTGCGGAAGGCATTCCACAAAGCCCATGGAACATCTTACGACGTTATATCATCCAAAAGCGCCGAAAGATCACAGGGCCTCTTTGCAGACGCTGCAGCTAAAGGAGCAAAGGTTTTATCATCAACTGCGTTTTCAGAGGTTCAACCCAGCAATCACACCGTTCCAGTTTCCATTATCGAGGACCTTCAACCATCGATGGAATTCTTTTCTGCGGAGTCATTCGGGCCTATGTTAGGGGTCGTTGTGGTCAACAGCGAAAACGAAGCCATTGACATAGTCAACGGCAGTGAGTACGGCCTATCGGCTGCTATTTGGACACACGACCACCATCATGCTCTAGGATTGGCTAGAAGGCTTGAAGTCGGCGCTGTTCATATCAACGCATCGACTGTCCATGACGAGGCAACTCTGCCACATGGGGGAAGAAAATCCAGTGGTTTCGGGCGATTTGGGGCCGAATGGGGGCTCAAGGAGTTCATGCAAACACAGACAATCATTTTGAACCCATAGTAGTCATTATTTATGTTCTGCCTTCTAATTGTACATCGTCATCTCCATGAATCAATATTTGGCGCATCGGATTGACAAGCTGAGTGAACCCCAATCACATTAAATCTCATTGACTGTCCGGGTCCAAAGATTGTTCCGTAGATAAAGCACCAAAGCTCTCAAATATTCAATTTAAAAACAAACATCTAGCCCATCCATCAAGCATCAATCCGATACATACTTCTCGACATCAATACCTTCAACGCGGTAGAAACCAAGGGCTTTGAGCATTGGCTTGTCATCAAACCGATAGAGGTACACCCTGCTGTCATCATCTGCGAAATGCTGATAGCGGTGCCAGGCTGGGACGCAAAACGTATCTCCTTGCTTCCATGAGAGCGACAAGTCTCCAATCTTAGATTGGCCCGATCCTTGGATGACGTGGTATACCGAAGATGCGGTCTCTTGGATGGCTGGAGATTGAGCGCCTCCATCGAGTCTCTCTGCTGATGCACCTATAACACGGCCGACTATGGTAAAAGAGCCACCCGTTAGAACTTGTTGTTGAAAGAAATGAGGGAAATCAAACTTGGAGCCCACTCACTTTCTCTGCCATCCTCCTTGAGATACGCTTTGGAAACCCATTTGGCCTTACTAGCATCGAGTGTGGCCTGCATCTTCTCCCAAGAGAACAAAATGGGCGACTGTTCAGCGTCATCTGCTGGGTATCGAGCCTTTGCAAAGTGCTCGACAAAGTGGACCGGGAAATGGATGAAGCTGGGCAAATCGAGACCATCAAGCCAAATGACTGGTTTGTCGTCACCGCCCTCTTCATTGGCACCTTTCTTCCCATGATCATGCCAGTTCCAGGTGGGAGTTACAATGACATCGCGAGGCCTCATGGGGACACGTTTTCCGTGCACAGCCGTGAAGCCGCCTTGGCCTTCGATGATGAACCGACAGGCGAAAGCTGTATGGCGATGGGCAGGTGCGGTTTCCCTTGGCTGAACGAGCTGAAGACCAGCGTAAAGGGTATCGGTTGTGTATGGAGCCTCTATTGGACAGACCGTTAATTAACGTATAAGATTCTCAGGGAATTTCTTCGCACTGTTTCCGCGCGAGAAGCCCCTCGGCAGAAATAGACATACCTCGCGCTGGGTTGGCAAGCATTAGAACCCTCCTCTCGGCTTGTTTCTCAGTAATTAGACAACCAGCTCGCAGAAGGTAGGGTCTGATGTCGTCATATGCCCAAAGATGCGGCACCGTCTGAGGATTCGGGGCTGGAGGGTTCAGCCGCTGCATTTGAGCCCACAGAGGAGCCGTCTTGGTCGACTCTAGCGCCAAAAGAAGTTCCTCCTGAGTAGTAATAGCGTTGGCGGGGACTCTTTTAGCCAGGACGCCGTTGCCGTTGCCGTTGCCGTTGTGTCCGTTGTCCGCCGTGATTGCCATTGTGATTCAGTATCTAATCGACTTATTGCAAATAGCTGCTATTCAATAGAAAGTTAAGCTGGTTCTCTGGTGTAGAGTTGAATCATATCCAGCATAACTTTATGCTTTATCTTAACTAGTCGCCGAGCGGAACGGGTAAGCTTCCGATCTACACCCGATGGTTTGACAGATGTCGCCCTCCCCCGGGGGAATATCGGGCCAGTCCGAACCCTAGAGCATTACGGAGGGAATCCATCACTTACAAATGGTCTCCATTTGTGCTTGACGACGAAAACACCAACTCATATGAACCATCACTCACCAAACGACTTGCATCACGACTCTGTCCCAAACTAAACAGAATCAAGATGAATGGAGTAGAAAAGGTACGCGCCTTCTCTTCTGCAACGGGAGCGATAAGAACAAACAGAATCCCATCTAACCATATCTCCATATTCACAGCCATCGGACTATCCATCCCGGTCAACAACACTCCTTAGGAAGCTGCAAAATACCAGCCAATCCCAGCATGTCCCGCGCAACAAAGCTACCGTACCTCTAAGCATCTTGGTGATCGGCGCTGGACTAGGCGGTCTCGCCACAGCGGTTGCCTTGGCACGCCGTGGGCATGCCGTGACTGTCTTGGAGCAAGCGGCCATGTTGGGAGAGGTAAACTATTTCGAATGTGTGGAACAGAATTGCATTGACGAGGTTGTATCTAGGTTGGGGCAGGCATTCAGATCCCACCAAACTCGGCGCGACTTCTACTTTCCTGGGGCATTGGCCCCTTTTTCGAAGGTCGAGTCGTGGAGCCGGAGAGCATGACTTTCCGTCGATGGGAGAACGGAAACGCCATCGGATACACGAAACTGGGATCCAACTTCAGAGAGACATACGGTGCTCCGTACTTTGTTATTCACCGCGCAGACTTCCATCATGCTCTGTGCAGCCTCGCTAGTCAAGTGGGCGTGAAAATACTTACTAACAGCAAAGTTGTTGAATACGATGAGCATTTCCCCTCAGTTAAGACTCAGGACGGAAGAGAATACGCCGCGGATCTCGTCGTGGCTGCTGATGGTGTAAAATCCGTCGCTCGGCCCGTCGTTATGGGTGGAGTAGACAAGCCGCCAATTAAGACGGGGTTTGCAGCGTACCGAGCAGTGGTAAATACTGATGAGATGAAGGCTGATCCTGACACGGCTTGGCTGTTGGAAAAACCAGGCATTAATATTTGGTGCGTTGATTTCTTCCTTGGGTGGACACACTTTACTGACGTCCAACAATCAGGATTGGAGAAGACCGGCATGTCATGACATACTCCATAGCCGGAGGAAAATCATTCAACATGGTACTCTCCCATGTAGACCATACTGACCCAAGCACTTGGAACCCCGAAGACGCGGTCAAAGACATGAGAGAGCACTTCGAGACCTGGGATCCAAAGTAAGACATGTTTCAAATACGCTCACGATCCGACTTCTACCAACTCAACGCGATGCTGACGATGAAATAGGCTCAGAAAAGTCATCCATTTAGTCACAAAGACAATCAAATGGCCACTTTTAAGCGGTGCTCGTCTCTCCACTTGGGTCTCCGCAAGCCAGAAACTCATCATCATCGGCGACGCTGCACATGCCATGGTTCCATACATGTCCCAAGGCGCGGCCATGGCCGTCGAGGACGGGGCTGCTCTGGCCGAGGCCTTGTCCATCATTCGCACCAAGGAGCGAGTACCTAACGCTCTTCGTGTTTTCGAAAAGGAAAGAATGAATCGCAGCTACGGCATGCAGTCTGCAAGTCTGGTAAACGGGAAGCTTTGGCACTTCCCGGATGGAACAGAGCAGCAGGCCCGAGATTGTGGGATGCGTGCCGAAGTTGAAGGAAGGTCTTTTGTCGAAAGCACAAACCAATGGAGCGACCCTGTCACACAGCTGTGGACATACGGTTATGATGCCGAGGAAGAGTTGAGACAAGCCTGGAGTTCTGAGATGGGCCTAACAAATGGTCAGTCAAAACGCATCTAATCACTACATCTACAGCTTACGTTAATAATGTAGATGAATTAAAACCTTTCAAAATTCCTAGACAGCCAGTTAAATATATGTGCCAGGCAATCACCGATTATATTTAGAATCTCAGTGTCAATCTTGTTTTTGCTTCAATTCCCATCATTGGATAGTGTACTTATTTCATTTTGTATTCATGAAATAAACAACAGTGTTTTTCCTGCCAGACAGATCTGCCAGACAGATCCTCCTGTGCGTCTTTTACACCATAGATGACAGTGCAAACTGGAATTCACGACTTGTTGTGCGATGCGTGTGTCCACGAACACGGATGCAACCAAATGGCTGCATAATATGTCGCTCATTTTGATTCATCTTTCTATGAATCATCTATCTCTCTGGTCAGGCAAATTGGACCGTATTTGCAAGCGTTCCTATCTTTGAGATTCGAACTTCCATTCTTGTACCAGGAACAAGATACTTTGGAGGTGTCATTCCAGCGCCGACTCCTTCATGTAGGGACTGTGTCAGCTTTGATAAACGCAGGGTGATGATTGGGCATTAACTGTACCTCCTGGGGTCCCTGTCATGATAATGCTTCCCTTTTGTAGTGTAGTGCCAGACGATAAATGGGCAATCAGTCGCGGAATGGAAAAGACGAGATCATCCAAACCGGCATCTTGGCGCACCTCTCCATCCACAATAGTCTGGAGATGAAGCTCAGCAGGGTCAGGTATTAGTTTCGTCGAAACTAGCACGGGTCCGAGAGGAGCGTAGGTGTCGAAGCCCTTTGAAAAGCCCCATTGCGGTACGCCACCGGCAAGAGACGGGTCTCTCTGCCATTTCCGGGATGAGATGTCGTTGCCTGCCGTGTAAGCTGCGACGTAGTCGAGTGCATCGGATTCTGAAACGTTCTTTGCATCTTTGCCAAGAACGATAACCTGGAACGAAAACGTGCAAGATTAGCATATAAGACAGAGATCGTACCATGAAGCCTTGACTTACCAGCTCGCCTTCGTAGTCCGCCTGGTTGTCTTGGGCGATCTTTGGAATCACGACACTCTCTCCATGGCCAACTATAGTGGTGGCTGGTTTGAAGAAGATGGAAGGAAACGGGGGTTGCTTTCGACCGGCCTCACGAACTACAAAGTTCAAGAGCTTAGTTTGATATTCGACGAGACTACACGCGAATGAGCCGTAGTTAGGTATATAGTAACTCACTGTGCGTCGCATAATTTAGGCCAACGCATCGCAATGTTGGAACATCCAAAGTCGTCATGGGTCCAACAAGCTTCTTCACAGCGACAATCTCTTCAGTCACCCACGTGGCTCCCGTAGTGTCGTATAAGTCATCTCCCTTGATGACTTTTGCTAGGAGACCTGTCTCCTCTGTGGTTTCTCCTATGTCAAAGTCTGGGCTGGGGATGATTGGCTCTCCATAGAGGATTCGTCCGTCTGTCGCGACAAAACGGATCAACCGCTCCCATGCAACCGTCATATTGCTAGTCAATGCACGTAGGGTCGTTGACTGGGTGAGTGCCTAGAAGTGCTCGTACAATTGTTTTTGCCAGAAGTTGATCAATGTTCAAGTCTCTTGTTGGTTTTATCACATGTGAACCATGAGTCGCGATACGAAGGTGGCCGCGGAAGCATCCCGACGGTTCCCCGAAGACCCGGCCTCATGTTTCTAATTGGACAAGGTGTTCCGCTACGAAACGACACTAACTTGAACGAGATCTTGGGTCGTAACGGCCAGCATTTGAGTTTGGGAGCTCAGTCAAAGCTAGCCTAAATAGCATTTAGTAAGTTACAAGTAAGCTCATGCCCTTGCGATACAGATGCTGGAATGTGGGGATCACCGAGATCTTCTCCTCCTTTCTTCGATATAAGAGTCGGCTTCCGTCCCAATGTTTCCCCGGATCCTCAGACCATTCTTTACCCCGGAACCTCCCGGGTAGCCCAAGAGAGCTCTGCAAACGCCGGCACACAGGAACCGAAGACCAATGGCTCACGACGACGATGCGTCGGTCGCGGGCACCAACCGAACGTCCAATGTCGGCAGCGTAGAAGATCAAGATCCCGGTCCGGCTCCGAAACGTCGTCGCGTTGGTCTGGCCTGCTCGGCCTGCCGGATACGCAAATCTCGCGTGAGGCCCCTCATCATAACCCGCCCCGATGTCGCCGTGATTGTGCTGAGCCCGGCCGAGTTTGACTCGATAGTGCAATGGAGTTCGACCGAGGTGTGAACCTTGTGAACGGCTCGGTTTCGAGTGCATATACGAACTGCCTGACGCATCTGCCAATCTCTTGGTGCCAAGAGAGTGAGTCCATTTCCTGTGTAACTCCGCCACAAGACTTGCTCTATCACGCTAACAAGATCATTTCTCCAGTCTCTTTACTGCTCTAGAGGACAAAGTTAGAGTCCTCGAGGTTGCCATCCGGCATCAAGGCGATCGCTTAGCAACCGTCGAAGCTGGGGCGCGAGAAGATGGCAGCAAAACCAAGGAGGCTCCGGCACAAGCCGTCGCCGGAACTAACAAAGTCGTTGTCAACCTGGAAGGTATTCGAGACCAACCCACAGATCAGAGCATGACGGATGGGATGGCCATATCCTTCGTCGATGACCAAGACTGCGGCTTCTTTGGTGCGTTACTACTCCCGGAGTCCCCTCGCTGGAATGATCAATGTTGACGCCTGTTCTTCCAGGACCGTCGTCAAATATCGCATTCATGCGTCAAATCTTCCGTGCCATGGCCAAGAAGGGTGGGACGGCAGGTGACATTGTTTCCACTCCGTCATCGACGAATATCGGACTGTACCAAGCAAGCATGATCAATTACTCTCGTCCAATATCATCCTCTTCTCTGCCAGGTCACTCAGGAGAAGCGACGAGCATTGTCGAAACAAACGTGCTACCTCCAGACCACGAAACCCGGAAGCTGATGCAGTCCTACTTCTCCAATACTGGTTTACTGTTCCCTTTCATCCACAGCGAGAGCTTCTTGGAGACCTATGAACGCTTGAGGGAACAAAGCTTCCGAGTTGACGTTCGTCGTACATGGTTGGGACTTTTGAACATGATTCTTGCCATGGCTGTGTGCACTACAGGCTGGGCAGAAGACGCTACGGAATACCGCGCCGAGCAGTCAGACGTGTATTACCGTCGAGCAAGAGAGCTTTGTAAGACGCAGATGCTTAGGGGGACCACACTCGAAACCGGTACGGTTTACTGGATCTATTCCTGGGTGGACGATTTGGAACTGACGTTTGCAAAGTGCAATATCTCTTGCTTATGAGCCAGTATCTACAAAGCACACAGAAGTCTGTACAAACATGGACAACGCACGGTCTGGCTGTCAAGGCAGCGTTGTCAATTGGTCTTCATTCACGGGACGCGATGAGAAAATTCTCCCCCACTGAACAAGAAATGAGAAAGAGAACCTGGTTCGGTTGTGTTTTACTGGATAGGTACTCCTTCCGCCGCCCTACATGGTCCCATGCATATTTGACCCGGAAAGCTTACTGTGCTTCAGAAGCTTAAGCATGACGTTCGGTCGACCAGGCGCAATTCCTGAAGACTATATCAAATTAGACCTCCCAAAACCGATGCCGGTCTCGAGTAACGCAGCAGCGAATTATGAAGACAGTAGCATTGCGTTTTTCAATGCCACAATGTCAGTTCATTGCCAGAGCCTCAGGGAGTCAATGTCTAACAAAATCCCACTAGCCTACTGTACAGGGTCGTGTGGAAAGTCATCGCGTCCCTCTACGGCCACAACTTGGGCTGTGAAGAACCACCCTCCGAAACATTGATGATAACACAGATATTCAACTTGGAACAGGAGCTGAGCGAGTGGAATAATTCCTTGCCTTCACCACTATTTCTGCGGTCCGGCTCCGACCTTCCAGACGAAGTTTACCAAGAAGAACGAGTCATCGAAAGATTCCGGCTGATTCTCTCATTAAGATATCTCAGTGTACAACTTCTTCTACACAGGCCAATGCTTACATGTTCACTTCGCCGATTCACAAGGGACGCCAGCCCGTCGAGAGATACCCAACGATCGGTGAACCAAATGCAAACCAACTTCAATCGCACATGCGTGCGGGCTGCCGAGGATATCATTCAGATCATCCACACAGTCCTCACAAAGCCATCCCTCGGGCGGGACTTGATGGGAGCTTGGTGGTTTACGTTATACTACAGTACGTTTTCCAGACACTTCCATCTACTTCACAGCTTTTTCACCGCTCGTGTAGACTGACATTGAGTTGAAAGCCTTCAATGCTGCACTAGTCATCTTTGGCAGCCTCCTAGTCCCAATTGAAGGTCCTGGCAACAGTCCTCCGGAAGCGGACCGCTTGGACCGAGTAAGGTGCTTTCTGCAGCAAGCAGTCGAAACCTTAGGACAGCTTGGTGCACAGAACGCCATTCTCAGTCGATGTGTCGACTACCTCAGACATCTATCGGGGCTAGTCGACAGTTGGGGTGAGTTCACTCACGGAAGACACTTATTATCTATACTTACTTGTCTGTTTGTAGCTTTTAGGTCTCCACGGACGCTGGAATCCAATGCTCCGGAAGCACCACTCAACCCTCTGTGCACGTCGGTTGGTATTGCAACTGGAAATCTCGAAATGCACCCTGACTTGTTTCTGGACATGCCGCTACCAGATGGATCAGTCCCGGGTTTCCAAGATGAGCTCGAGCTGGGCACCTTTTTTGCGAGCGAGTTCGAGCAATGGTTTAAACGGTTTCCAACGTAGGGGTTGAAGTTGGTGGGCTCATTCTTAGGCGTTCTGATTGACTTCCTGGTGAGTTTTGTCTCAGCAAACATCGCGGAGTCTTCGCTCTTCATCATCCCCATCCATGCATCCATACAGCCAGAGGCTTCGGTACTTTAGTAACGCTTGCGGGATCTAGTCTGTTGCTCAGTATCTAGGCCACTTAATGCATGAAACTAGGTTTGGCGGAGAGTGATCTTGGGAGAGTCGGTAGCTCCATGTCTTCTTTGGCCGTAATGTCAACCGGCAATTGCCTGAGGATTAGGCGTTGTTCGTATTCTGATTCTTGGCTATTATGTGAATAATTGAAAAGCCTACAAAGAGGACCACCCATCCGCCATTGAACTCCGCGTCACGATACTAGAGACTACTTCCTGCAGTCAGCAGTGCAACTTGCACCTCGTTTCTGATAGCGGCTCGCTTTTATCAAACTTTGTGGCTTCTATTAGATTGAATTGTGATGGAAACTGTTTGAACTACCAAGAGGGATATTCGCTGCATCAAATACCTCGTGGCTCAGCTGTATGACGCCGATCGAGACTATCAAAGGCTCACATATTATATACAAAGCCCTTTGGAGTCCACTCGCTTCCCAATTCGCGGCCAACCTAACAAGTGAAAGCTCCCCCAACCGTACCAGACTCGTACGCATTGATGATGCTTTGAACGGTAGTATAAGTACCAGCGATCGTAATGAATGACCCCAGTATGACCGTGAAGAAGTGAAGTCCGCAGAGTGCCATTCTTCTCTTACTAGCGCCGTGCCGACCTTTGTCCATATAAAGACCCATAAGAGCAGGAATAATGAGCTATATTAAGCACATGAGTAAACGGTGAAGGTAGGTATCATTAGAGATAACTTACGCAAGTTGGTGCACAACAGAGAGAGCCGATGAGGCCGATGAGATAGCTGAAGAAAGGAACTGCAGATGCAATTATGAATGACAGCAGAGTAACTCCAATAGTCGATCCACTAGGAATTCGTGTCAGTATGAAGATGACTTAGACTGCCTAAAGCCGAGAAGATGAATTCACTCACAGCCATGTGGCCCAATGGGTGATGCTGTTGCTCTGTAGGTGCTCAGAGTTGCGAAGAAGACGGACAAGAAGCTATTGATGGTCAGTAGGCGACTTGTAGGACCTCGAGGCACTTGCAAATTTTGCCGCCAGGTGAACCCATAAGGTAGACGTCATGATAAAGCCAGGAACAGAAATCCCGTAGGCAATCTTCTCGACAGTACCACCGGCGCTCGCTAGAGATGGGCTTGCAACATACTGGCCGCAGTAGCTGAAGAAAGATTCATCAGCAATCAATGCTCGACTCAGAAAGGTTTCCGCGTCCATGTGCTTACAAGTATACAACAGTACCGAAAGAGATATAACAAGCTGCAAGGGCGCCTTGAGAGGAAAACAAAGCCTTCGGGAAGGACTGAGGGACTTTCATCTCAGCAATGACGGGCATAAAAGTAGGCGTTGAACCAAAACCAGCTGGTGAAGTAAAATATCAGTTTGATGTAATGGGTTTCATTCATTGAGGATTGGCAGCTCACCGAAGAGGTTGATAGCGGCGGTCCAGCCCGCGACAAATCCCGGGGTCCCAACAGAGATCACGCCAAGATCATACGGGCCCGTTTGCGGAGCAGCGGCTGGTCTGTCGACCTGCGTGACACCAACACTACAGACAGTATGAGCATCCGAGTGGTAAACTAGTGGTCGCATGTGGAAGATAGGGCATTGCTTGACTTACACAACAACGAAGACGGCAGTAAAGATACACCCAAAGCCGATCCAGGTTAAAATGGCCAACTTTCCGAGTGTTCGGATACTAGCCACCAATGCAGTGCAAAGGGCAGCTACCATTGTCCATACAACTGAACAAACTTTGCCATTGGCGAGGATCTTGAGTCCTTGAGCCAGTCCAATAAAACCGGAGCCGGTAGCCAATCTGGTTTGTGTCAGTCAGATGAGCCATCTTTGCTTTCATGGGACGGGTGCATTTGAACTCACACCCAGGTCAGCAGAAACAAGGCACCAGCAATCTCGCGCGCAACCGGGCCACCCATTATAGCAGCTGCATCGGCAATGTTGTGAACACCACGGTATTTCATGCGAAAGGCGTACATGACATAGGCGTAATCTGGGAGGAAACATTCGGTTAACGGGTGGGTTAGAAAGGTATTGCTGCTCTGAGTGCTCACAGGTTGTCATAGCTCCCCAGCAAACGAGCAAGATGATGCCTGGTCCGTAGCCAACGACACTAAAAGCAGAGGGGATTGCCAGTACTCCTGTCGCAAAGCAGAGCTTCATCAGAATAATTCCTGCTCGAATCCTAGATCGAGTTATTCACATGAGTAAACGGATCAGGCAAAGAAAGGACTCGCGGTAGCTTACCATCCGAGAGTGCGGAAATCAGTTTGACCAGGGACACTTGTGAAGACCTCATTGTCGTCGAGTGTCTCCGTCTTGGAGTCCAAGTCTGTATTGACATTGCGGTCGGCTTCAGCCTCGATCTTCTCTGCACCGTCCTGGCTAGGCTGCGACTCGTAGGCGTGCATGATCAGTCGATGTTGGGTTGACTGGTAGGTAGACCGATGGTGGATGATTAGAACGAGGCCGACATAACTCCTGCTTGACGGTCGGCGCTTGGTTATATAGATATCCCAATGCCGACAGGTTCGTTGCTGATCTCCGCTCGTCCAGGCACGTAGCAGAAATCTCGTGGTGCCGGGATGGAATCGAGACTGGCACCAGCCCGGTCTATCAAAGCCCCTTGAGCTGGACCAGATAGAGCAACACTGGCCATGGGCCAATAGCCAAGCCCCGGATCTATCAGCCACGCCGTGAGCGATTGTTCGAGGCCATGTCGGGGTACTCGGCCTCGTCACGCGTCGTCCTTGGCGCTCCCCTGACACCTCACCCCGCAAAGCTCCCCAGACCTGGGGCCAGACTTTTGCAATCTTTATCAGTGGGGAAACTCTTGGCACGCGTGAAGCCGAAGCTAGCGGATTTCCGACGCGGACAGATTGGTCGCCACTGGTGCGTGTACACGATCGCCCAGCAAGTACCTAGACTTGCCGAGTTCGAGTCAGCCCTCGATCCCATTCCCCTTGAGTTATCTACCATTAATATGACCAGCGTAGTCTGCTCGTATTAGGTAAATAGGCGCACACAACAACGATTGAGAATCGGGATTCCCACAGTCCACGGATCACTCGGTGGATATACGGTCTTCATCTCTAGACTACCCCATGTTTGATCCGTCCTGCCGGTTCCCAGTCCTAGTCAAGGTCCCACGCAAACAGCTTCCCCATACAATATGAAACTTTGGCAATCCGAACCTTTCTTGTTACTCGTTCCTACAGGCTTCATTTTCCGCCAAGGCCCCTAATAACGTACTCAACGTTTGCTACCTTGACCTTTTGGCCCACATCCCAGTCTCTCTCCTGCGCCTCAATCTCCTCCAAGACCTGCATTACGTGTGGAAGCGTCTGCACATCGCCTGATTCAAATGATACGCTCCAGTGCTGGTTTTCCAAAGTTTCTTTGCGAGCAGCAAATGCTCCATCCGAGCTCTTCCGAATAGCCAAGTAGACACTTCCAACCTTTCCAACAAAAGAAGCCCCATCGCTGCTTTGAAGAATCCACGACGGTTCATGCAGCGATGCCGGCGCAGTTACATCTCGCCAGACCTCTTCGTAGGCAGTCATGGCGCCGTTCCGGTGAGGGCACGGTGTAGTTCCCACCTCGAGATCATCACCGTTTTCCATCTTGATGAAATGGGCCTCATCGGGTATCGTGAGACCCAGCGAGTCAATGATGTGTGTCCATCGACAGGTCACTGCGGATGGGGGTTAAAAACAGCCAAAAATGTAGCTTATAAAATTGAAGAGCGTACATGGTTCTTGCTTCAAGATAATTCGCTCACCGGCTCGGCTCCATTGAATTGTTGATGTTTCCTTGGTAACTCGCAAGTCGATGAAGAAGCCTCCGACGTTGAGCGCGACTGTTTCGGTGTCTTCGTATGCTGGATCGGGAAGCCAGCGGACGCTAACACGTTGTAGAACCTGGGATTGCATCTTCTCTCGTTGGTTTGTAGTGGACAACTTTGCGTTCACGTATGAGCTGCGAGGTGAGCGGCTGCTCCCAGGTTTATAGTTGCGGCGTCAAAGTGAACCCATCTGAGGTAGGAGAGCAAGTGACATCATGTGTGAACGGTCAAGGTCGATGTAACAGGGCCCTCGTCTAGGGTCCATGACTCGAATATCCACTCATCGGGGCTACGGTTAATAGCGGTAGCCAAAGTAACTAATTAATCAGTGGCTTTGAGCTATCCCCGATGTTGGCGCTAAGCATCTCGGAAATCCGCGACAATCGGATATGCGCGAGACTCCACCACGTTCCGCACCTCGACGAGTAGTCAACTAGCGATGGATGTCTCTACCCAGTTCAAGTACTCGAGGTTCCTAGATGCCCATGGAATAACTGGAAGTTGGAATCTGACATCCCTCCCAGCTGTCGTCATACCAAGCAAGCCCCTGCTCCTTGTAACATCATGGCACCTGTCAATATTGTGGAAGCGACAATCGACGACCTTCAGGTTGCCTTGTCTTCAGGCGCTCTGACGAGTGTGGAGCTCGTTGCTCATTACCTCCGCCGCATCGCGCGATATGATTGCCGCGGTATCACACTCAACTCCATTCCCGTACTCAACCAACATGTCTTTGACGATGCTGCCGCGTCCGACGATCGTCGAGCCTCTGGTACCCCGGTACGGCCGTTAGAAGGCATCCCATACACCGTCAAGGACAGCTACAAAGTCAAAGGCATGACGGTGGCCAGTGGATCCCCAGCCTTCAAGGACTTGGTGGCAACCGAGGATGCCTTCACGGTCAGCGCAATACGGGCTGAAGGAGGAGTGTTGATCGGGCGGACAAACATGCCGCCAATGGCGTATGGAGGCATGCAGCGAGGCATCTATGGGCGCGCTGAGAGTCCCTACAACCCCGACTACCTTGCTGCCGCCTTTGTTTCCGGGTCGTCAAACGGATCTGCCGTTTCAACAGCTGCGTCTCTGGCTGCTTTTGGAATGGGCGAGGAAACCGTTTCCTCGGGCCGCTCGCCAGCTTCGAACAACTCGCTCGTGGCTTACACGCCATCGAGGGGCTGCATCTCTATCCGTGGCAACTGGCCACTTTACCCAACCTGCGATGTCATTATCCCGCACACGCGAACAATGCAGGACATGCTCTTACTCCTCGAGGTCATCACTGCTCAGGACCCCTCCACCAAAGGCGACTTCTGGCGTGACCAACCCTTCATCGCACTCCCCAGGCCGTGGGGGACCACACCGCGAGAGACCATCTTTCGAGACATTGCCCTATCAACAGCAACGCTCAAGGGCCTTCGGCTTGCAGTTCCAGCCATGTACATCGGCGGCCTTCCCCCAAAAGGTGCTACACCAGTTACAACGAGTCTAGAGGTCATCAAGCTCTGGGAACAAGCCAAAGCGCAACTCGAAGCACTAGGCGCCGAGGTCGTCGTTGTTCCCGACTTTCCTGTAGTCACTGCGTACGAGAACCCCGAGCTTCTTGTCGAAGGATCAACACGACTGCCAGAAAACTGGCACTGGACAGAGAGAGGGCCACTAGTTGCCCACGGATGGGATCAGTTTCTACGCGACAATCAAGATCCGAAAATCCCGGACCTGACCTGTGTGGACGAGTTCAACATATATCCTCAAAGAATGCGGACCGAGGCCGAACTGAAGCACCTGCCTGCGAACAATTCCATTCATTGGGGCCGGTTGGCTACCTACGTCCGCGACAGTCCCATGTACCAGACCAAGAACC
Organism: Neonectria punicea; assembly: GCA_037954315.1. Lineage (NCBI taxonomy): Eukaryota > Fungi > Ascomycota > Sordariomycetes > Hypocreales > Nectriaceae > Neonectria > Neonectria punicea. The sequence continues at coordinate 20,577 of JAZAVJ010000131.1, forward strand.
TGGGTTCTGCTCTCAAGGCCCTCGAGGACTTGCGCAAGAAACTACTCGATGGTTACCTGGACCAATTCCACTGCGACTGCTTCGTGTTTCCTGCGGCTGGAGATGTTGGAGCCGCAGATGCTGATGTTGACGACGCCAGTGCGGCGCATGCGTGGCAAAACGGCGTCTTCTACAGCAACGGAAACAGAGCACTGCGTCACCTAGGCGTCCCTTCAATAACAGTGCCAATGGGCATTATTGACGACAAGCAGATGCCGATGGGTCTTACATTTGCTGGTCGAGGGTACGATGACGCAAACATCTTGAAGTGGGCGCATGCCTTCGGGAAGAAGACCAATATGCGCATTGCTCCCCCGCCCACACCCCGGGATTAGAGTCAGACAAGATTGAACTGACGCAAGATGGCTTCCCCCCAAAGGCAAGGCGACCATTGCTATCTATTACGCAGTGTACTGCTCGCCATGTCGACGAATCTGATCGCCTTCGATTTGACATGGTAGGTAGTGTCCAAATTGATCTGGGCACGGGCTTGTCAAGCAATAAGCCCGTCGTTGAAATCATGGTGGATGGCGAAGATGTACCACATGAGCAAATTTACATCCGTGTTGAGCTCAATGAGGCACCTCATCGAATCACCTACCAATTCAAGGGATGGGCAATGGCACCTAAGCCGGTGGATAGAGGCGGAAGAGAAACGACCATGGCGACTGTTGTTCGGGACAAGAGTATGGTTGTGATTCTGGCAAGGTCCGCTCCTGGAGGATATCCAACTGGTCATCTAGCCTTGCTTTAGTTTGAGAACATCCAGATAGATTCTGTATTTCATCAGTTCTTCTTCACACTGTTTTGCTCCGTTACGCTGCAGGCGTGAGTAGTTCCAGTAGCTGGTATTGACAGCTGCTTGAAGGTCAAATATTACAACCACGTTACAAGAATATTGAAACCCAGATAGTGAGATATTCATGGGTCAGTGCGATTGCAAGTAAATGTAGCGCTGGGCAGGGCCGTGGTAACTGGCAATTTACTACCTAAAAAGTGAAATTCCAACCGTCTGAGTGAGTCTCGCCACAAGCGACCTGCTTACCGTATGACATTATCTTCCTGATATTTCACAGCGATAACTGTTGGTTCCCACTTCTAAAAGCTAAGCTCCCAGGTTCACATGCACAGCCTTCGATTGCGTGTAAGCATCCAGAGCGTACTGGCCCAGCTCTCGGCCCATGCCCGACGACTTGCAACCACCAAATGGAATACCAAAGTGTGCATCTCCAGACGAGTTAATGAAGACCATTCCAGCTTGAAGTTTCCGCGCTACTTTGTGCGCTTTACCGATCTTCTCAGTGAAAACAGCGGCGGAAAGTCCATAATAGATATCGTTTGCTTTGGCAACGGCCTCTTCAACAATGCTGAACCTAGAGATGACGACTACCGGGCCAAAGATTTCTTCCTGGACAATCTTCATATCTTCGGTCGTCTAGTAACAGATGTCAGCGGTTCATTCGAATGGACAAATATGGCCAACTTGGTGCGCACGTACGTCTGCAAAGACTGTTGGTTCAATAAAGTATCCCTTGTCGCCATGCTTGGCACCCCCATGCAGAAGCTTAGCTCCGCTCTTCTTGCCTTCATCAATGTACGACAAGATCTTCTCATACTGGGGTTTCGAAATTTGGGGACCTTGCCAAGTCTGATCGTGAAACGGATCGCCGAGTTTGTGGTGCTCTTTCGTAACCTCAACAAACCTCCGCAGAAACTCGTCATAGATGGCATCTTGGACGTAGATTCTAGAGGTAGAGATGCAGACCTGTCAATCTCTCGTCAGCCTTTGCTCCGATATAGACACTTCAGTTGGTGGACTCTCACCTGTCCTTGGTTTCCCATGATTCCGACGTGGCTCCATTTGACAGCCTGCTCGAGATCGGCGTCGTCAAAGACAACGCAAGGGTTTTTACCTCCACACTCCAGTGTAATGTTCTTGAGGTTGGTAGCCGCAGATTTCATGATAGCACGGCCGGTAACGGTACTCCCAGTGAAGGCAATCTTATCCACATCCAAATGCTCCGCAAGGACCTTTCTGTAACAGAGCCTATGCCTGGAACAATGTTCACGACGCCGGGGGGGCAGGCCGGCCTCAATCACAAGCTTGCCGAAATACAACGCTGAGAGGGGTGTCTGCTCTGCAGGTTTGAGAACAACAGTATTGCCACATGCTAGGGCCGGGGCGACCTTCCAAGCCAGCATCATGAAAGGAAAATTCCTAGGTCAGTATCAGCATGATATAATCTCTCCGTCTCACCACAACTTGATTCAAGTGGGATGAATGTTTACCATGGGATGATCTGCCCGCAAACCCCCAAAGGCTCTTGCAGCACGTAGGCGAGTTTCGACGGGGAAGTCTCGATAGTGCGGCCGGAAATCTTGTCGGCAGCACCAGCGAAATACTTGAACACATTGTAGGATGAAAAAATGTCCAGTTCCAGGGCATCGGCATACGTCTTTGCAAGCCAAAGGTGTCAGTAAAATACCCAGAACCAAGCGACCCCTCTGGATTCCATACCTTGCCGTTGTCGAAGGCATCAATACTTGCTATGAGCTTCCGATCTCGATCAATCAACTGGGAGATCTTGTAGAGGAAGTTCCCCCGCTCCACAGCAGCGAGGTCTGACCACTCGCCCTCAAAGGCCTTGCGAGCAGCGTTGACAGCAGTGTTTACATCCTCTTCCGAAGCGCCTTGGAGGCAGATCATCTCTTCGTCGTTCCTACAATATAACGTGTCAGGTTCACTCAAACAAAAGAGTAGCACAGCGCAGGTTTCTCTCACGTAGGGTTGACGACGGAGAACTTGTCTCCAGAGGCAGGTACAAATTCATTGTCAATGAAAAGACCAGTTGGCTGTTCGTACTTGAGCCCATTGGGTAGGGTAATCGGAACAACAGACGACATGGCTCTTTCAAGTTATGTGTTTGCCAAGATGGCTTTGTTTATCTCGAGTTCCTATCACCTCCTCTGAGCCCCAGGCATTGTACGGGCACACTGGCCACCTTTTATCGTTTTTAAACTAATCGCAGATGGGTCACGCTCGGTTGCGGCTCAGGTAGTTCCAAGGAGCTTCCATGTTAGACTTCGCCATGTCTACCTACCCACAAATACGACTGTAGCGAATGGACGACTGAACCACTACCAAGATGGAGGATCAGGTCCCAGTCTGCTGCAAGCTTCTTCAGCGTTCTAACCAAAAGTAGGTGCGTGCTATCGAAGGCCCACTCGGAGATCCGCGACACTCGGAAATGCGCGCCAACGTACTAATTAGTCTTTCCAAATTCTCCTCAATAAATGTTAGTCTGTGCGCTATTTCATTTTTCAGTCGATTGACTATACTAACCTGGATTTGGGTGATCTAGATCGCTAGTATTTCTAGATAAAGCGAAGATTCATGATTGCTGAAAAGGCGAGCGAGGCTGCACAAATTGCCCATGCGCAAAAAGAGAATAAATCAGCGAAGTCTGTAAAGCTTTCGTTTCCTAATCTTTGCTAGGTGCATCGACATCTATATATCATCTTAGGGAAAATTTAGCTGCCATAGACTACGAACCATGCAAGATTTTGGTTCTAACTGTATTCTGGTTGTTTCGACGCGTCGAACATTAAACTTTAGGAATGGTATAGGGTAGGCTATCTATCACGTGCCTCTTTAACTTGTCACCATCGGTCGGGCATATTTCCCCACGCCGGTTCGTTCATGTTCCGAACAAGACTCATGAGACTCATATTGACAGTGCTCGCAACGAATTGCAAAAGCAGCTGCTAGCATGGAGCCTGAGCCTAGGATAAAGAGGCACAGGACAACTCCAGCGAAGTCCCGCGTAGGTAAGCACTCAACCGAACTATCAGTTATCCTGAAATTAACCTGAAAGGCTAACGTTTCACAGTCCTGTGCAATATCTCGAACAGCGCCTGGCCGAGCTACAGCGCAACAACCCTGATAAAGGGCGCGAAAGTTCCGAGAGACCCTCCCATGGTCTCGAGAGCGATGATCAGCATGAACAGATTCTTGGCATTGCAGCCATGTCCATCAAGAAGCACATGACTACTGACCTTTTCCACTCCCACGTCGTGTTACAGCACGGCTCGAAGCTTTTCTATCCCTCAGAACGACCTCCCCTCAAAATTCCCGTGCGCGGTGTTTACTATGATACCCATGCAAGAACTGCCGGACAAGAGTACGGTACTCAGTTCTCACACTTCAACGCCCGGAAAATGCCCCTTGACGTGGCATCACGACTATTTGACAACTACAAGGATAACATCCTACCACGGTTTCCTTGCTTTATGGAAGCAGAACTTTCCGACCAGTTTCGTCAGTTTTATCATGAATCTGGTGATGACGATCTGCCATCAAGCACGACTAGCTTTGTTGTGACCATCATCTTGGCCATCAGTTCACTTTCCTCTAAACGTCATGACTTTCGGAAGGTTGCCGCCCTGAGCGAGTCCCTACATGCTGACGCTATGTGGCGTATCGAGTTTCTCAGGGGCGCTTCGATACTGTCGTTGCAGTGTCTCCTCCTCCTCATACAATTGGCTCTGCTGCTGCCGCACACTGGGAACCTCTGGTATCTGAGCGGGGAAGCTATGCGCATGGCAATTAGCCTCGGACTGCACCAGGAACCAGAGACAACGATTATGTCCGGCCCTGTTCACGGCGAGATCCGCAGACGTCTGTTTTGGATGGTCAGTAGCCGGTGTCTGTGCATGTCGATATTTGACCTGCTAACCAGGAGAAGACTTATCAGCTCGACCGAACCGTTGCAATAGCTGCCGGATGCCCCATCGCTCTCAGCGATGAACACATTACAACGCAACTACCATTCAAGGGTGGCCATCCTCATGCAAATCTCGACGAATACACGCCAGGAATCTCACATGCACACAAGGAGAAACAGTTCTTGATCCAGACACACGTCTGCCTCATTCAATCCGAAATCCATGCTGTACAGTTTTTCGACCATCCTATCCCAGATCATGCAGCCGATTATGAAACCTGGGTCCATAAAACAGAAGCGTTGGTTCGGAATCTAGTTGAACAGGTCAGAGCAGATGGTGTCGCCACGCCCTGGCTGGTTTCTGCAGCCCACCAATGCCAAGTTTTACTTCATCGCCCCTGCTCCAGAAATCTTGCTGTTTCAGAGTCGTCACTCGTGGCCGCAGCAACCGCATCCATCAATCTCATCAACTCATCGCTGGAGTCGGTCATCACCGGCGGCTTTGTCGTCGTTTTTGAGCTCGCGAACAGCACCTTCCAGGCGGGAATGGTTCTTCTCTATGCGCTGAGGAACCACGCAAGCGAACTCCACCAAGCCTCTCTCACCACGCATTCCGAAAGTGCTCTGCAGGATCTCGGTAAACTTTTCGTGAGTACCTAGCTGCAGAGGCCCCGAAGATGATCCATCTAAGGCTCAATATAATTGCTCCAGGATGCACTTTCTCGAAAATGGCCGGCGTTGTCAGACACTAAGCACTACCTCAAGGAGCTTGTGGACACAAACCTTCGAAACCCAGTCGGTAATTATGGATCTGAATATGACATGAACGTTCTCGAGGAGCTTGATTGCTTGGTCACTCAACGCCGAATTCACAGCATATATCACCGAAACTTACCCCTTCCAATTCTATTCAAGGGTACTCCGCAATCCGATGCGTCGGCCCAGATCAGCCCTGGCTTCCTGGACGATGAGACTTGGTGGCGAGACTTCATCAACCAAGACTTCGACAAGGATGATCACGATTTGCCATCCAGTGCCACGGTCCCTACCCCAGTCGTAGAGATTCAGAAGGTCACGCCAAAAGACCCAGAACCTCTAGGGTGGAGTCTTCATCCGTCCAACTCGAGAACCACTCTCGACAAAATATTCGACACTCTCCCAGCTTGTAGCTTTTGCCGAGACCGACGCATCAAATGCTACCAGCAACTCCCTGCCTGCAAAGAGTGCCATCGAACCTCCCGAGAATGCATGTTTTTCGATCCAATTCTGTCGGAGAATGTCCCATTGAGGTCCGTCCATCTAGTAAACTGGTATAGCAAAGCGCCTTCAACGCAATGGCTGACACACTGGTCTATAGGCGCATATGTTATCTTGTTGACAAGATCAAAGACCTCGAAGAACAGAATTTGCCATCCTTTGCGGCCACATCCCAACAGCCATCACGCCCTGATTGTTCATCTCAAACACCGCGAGCGATTTTGATACCCACAGGATGTATCACATATCAATCAGAGACGCCACAGCACTATCACACAGACTCTGCTCCCAGTGCGTCTTTCTTTGGGCCGCGGAGCTCGTTGGGGTTCCTGACGGCTCTCATGAGGCGGAAGACTCGTGGGAACAGTACTAAGAGGCTCCAAGAGGCGTTTGAATGGCCCGATCCCACATCAATTGAGATCATGATGCCTGAAATTGACCGACCACCGATTTCGGTAGCATCGGCGCTTTTCGGTTTATTTTCAGCGTCAGCCAATGTCTTCTTTCCAACTATGCACGCGACCTCACTTGGAGAAGTATTATCTCAGTGGTACCACACCGATCACGGTTCCAGGCTTGGTCATACCGATGAATTCTTTTACTTAATTCTAGCCATCGCAACTACCGTTGGAAAAAGAAACGAGCCTATCCTAGCCGCCTGGTCAAGTGCATACTTCCATAAGGCAACAGTCCTTCTTAACACAAGTTGCGACCACTCTTCAAGACATTCCAACATCATATTGCTTCAAAGAACGCTTTTAATATGTGTCTATCTCTTTCTCAGCCCTGGATCAGGAGACATCTGGCGACACCTTGGATTTGCTATACGTCTATATTTTGACCTGTCACATCGTCCATCCATGGATGAAGATGAGGATCATTCTCTGTTTTGTACACTTACGAGGACGCTTTATTGCCTGGAGAGGTATGGGACATATCCATTACGTTATCAAATGCTGATTTTAATCATATCAGCCAAGTTTCCATTGCCTTTGGGCGACCAAGCCTCCTCATTATCGGCGATACTCTCCGCGACGTGAGTGAAGTCTGATTTATTCAATGAGGAAGGCGGCCTAACAAAGATGCAGGAGCTCACGGCCAGCGCTATAGGGACCATTGCAGAACGGATCTCGATATTCTTCTATCTCATTTCGTTTCACAAGTTGCAGATTCATAGTGCGCTACTTCGATATGACTTGGACATAACAATGTCAACCCAAGCACATAGTCGTGCAAGCGACAGTCAAGAACATCGACGCGGGCTTGATGAATGGTTTGTACGCTGGAAGGAGCTATTGGCATCGATGGGGCTCGGCGGCGAAGAAAAGCATGAACTAGCCTCATGGGGCGAGCTCAATTATTTCCAAGGGCTTTTCATGGTTTCTCAGCTATGGCCAACACCTGGGGGCCAGTCATTGGGTATTTGCGACAACATCTCCAAGGCATGTACGCAACTGGCCCGGCATCAACAACTTTGCGCACACCCTAGGCCGATCATTGCTGGGGAACAACTCCGCCCTATCTTCCCAATGAAGTGGACCACGAGCCACCTTATTTTCCAGGTCGGATTAAGTACTTTCAGAGAGGAAATAACGACTCCCGACCAGCAGCACAAGAAAGCCACGACACTAATGAGGTGTCTATCATTATTGTCGCTACTTGAAGCAGACCCGGCCAATCTCTTAACAGGTCAACAGGAGCTTTTGCAGGAGCTTTATGAGACTAGGGAGTCAGCCGACCACAATTGAACGAATTGATAAAGCATTCAACCGATTTTTGAGGTATCGTGACGCTTGCAAGCCCTCTCATGCTAGGTTTCATGCATATCAAAACTTAACTTTCTTCGTGTAGAACAAGTGAGCAAATGCGGGGGTGGAATGAAGGAAATTCAGCCGTCAGGATATAGTTTACGCCAGATTCTTAGCCCATCTATTCGTCCGCCGATCCTCATTCTGCTGCAGCCGGGTCTCAGTAAGGGGCCTTCCGTCTAGTCATGCACTGAATAATAAAGAACGATCTACAGTTGACTCGGAATGTGGCTAGGTCAGGTGGACCTTTTACCCCATTGAATGAGACCCATGCCTTCGGGCATTCTGTCCACCAGTCCACCAGTTAACCACAAACAACACTCGCCCAGCCTACTGCAACTCAAGCTGACCACCTGGTCGGCCTGATGCCGGTCGTTTATACTGTGTTCCCATCGTATGCACAACAGCGAGCGAGGGCGCCACAGCAACGGCTGCCTGTCTGCGTTGGACGGTCACCGTGTGTGTTCGTACATACTTTGTACCACCGGCACATCGCATATTTTGTGGCTGGCTGAGCAGCGGTGTATGTCTCAGAGCAGGCGGGAGAGTTGGCGGGGTCCACTGTCGGTGATTGCCATGTTATCGGCGATTACTTGAAGCCAGGGGCTTTAAATATCCAACGCCTTGACTGGCTGGCATCCTTGCAGTCGGCCCGCTTGGTTGCAGACTAGGAAATGCGAGGGACGGTTACAGCCAAAGCGGCAGGCGTACAGTATTGTTTGTATTCAGACTGAGACCTGCAGGCCATCAAAGCGAAAAGCCCATCAAGCCCTTTAAAAGCCACAAACCCACGCGTTGTTTACGAGCGTCCTCATCACTCACTCTCCAGCCTTTTCTACACTTTCTTTACGTGCAAGCAACAATAACGACGAAACACGATGCGCGTCTCACTCCTCCTTGGTCCCCTTCTCTGGGTGTCCAGTTCGTTGGCTATGCCCAACGGAGCGACTTGCGACTGTTCTTGCACGCGCAATGGAGGCTCTACTGCGAAATCTTACGTTTGCCGTGACTCCCGTCTTGGACCCAAAGTCCTCCCACGAAAGTTGCCGCTCGGTACACTCATTGCAGACTACGACCGCTTTGAAGGGCTGACGCCGGGTGAATTTCTCAAACAATGGACAGACGCCAAGGGCGATTATGTGTATCCGCCCCAGAACGGCTTTCAGCTTGATCAGCACGGCAATGCCATCAATGGGACAATGATTCTGCAGACGGGAACATTTGTGGACCGCTTCGGAAGCGAGTATGGTGAGTCTTTGTATTCGTTGCCCATCGCCGAGCGCCGACAATCTCTAACACGTAGTCTCGCAGGGTCTTTTGTCTCTGCTGCTGCCGCGCCCTACTCGCAAAGAGCTCTTCCCCCATCCAACCTCGATACAAACCCGTCTTCACCAGACTTCCCCTACAGCTACCACGTCTACCAAGTTATCAAGCCCCTTGCTGTAGTTGGAGGGCCTATTGCGCCTTGGTTTGGCCAGCCGGGACTCGGCGCCCAATTCTACACTGGCGAGGTGGGGAATATCATGGCTTTAATTGAGAAGGGCTTCTTGAAGAGGGAGGACGCGAGTGTTTTGATCGCGAACAAAGGGAAAGGATGTTTCTAGTGTCCATTTTTTATAATACCTTATAATATCATACTACTCGACACGAAGAGTCGTTAACTATTCAAATTAATTGAACTTTTACCTTCCCTATCACCTGTCAGTGGTTCCCATCCTGGTGTAGTGATTTGGACGAGGCTGCAGAACCATCTCGCGGCTACTGAAGTTGATTTTACTTCTATTGTTCTGCGTAATGAGCTGCAATTTTCGAGGACTACTTAATTATAGGTCTAGAGATGAGTAATGAGTTAAACACAAGATAAACTGCATATTGATACGAGTTGAAAGGAGAGAGCTGAGAAAGAATGTCCAAGTAGTTCACCTGCCTCCTACCCTAGAGCGAGTATTATTAAAATTTGAAGAAATAAGGCTAAGTCACGGGGACAGTCACATGGGCCAGGCGGCTGCTCGGAACTCGGGTTTGAAAATTTAGCTTCGATTTCCGGAAATTGTGCCCAATACTCTCACACGCATGAACCTAGATACAACAATCTCCCAGCTACTAGTAATTATCGCCTAAACTCATACCACTTGCACCGGCTCTAAGCAAAGGGCCAGCCTAGATTATACCAATGGTAGTATTAACTCTTCGAACGAGACTTTGACACAGCTAACAAAAATGCAGGAGGTGCATCCGTTCAACCGAGAAGCCTATGACGGCGCTACTGAAGAGAAAAATACAGGAGAGATCAAGGGCACTGGCCAAGAGATACACTGGAGAAATTGCGACCATGCGTACCAGAAGAAAACTGGAGGGGTGTGGTTTGGTATGCTGAAAGCAGGAGGGTGGGTAAAAGTCTTGCCAGGCAATTCTGTTTATTTTATCAGAGGGGTGAATGGTGAAGTTAAAACAGAGTCTAAGTCATGTGCTTGATGGCTCTCAAATAGGTGCCTTACAAAAACCACCGGTCAGATTAATGTAAAATAGCTCTTACCCCGGTTCTTACTGGGAAATAGTGCAAGGCTTAGTTATTACCCGCAGGAGCCACGCGATTCTGTTCGTGGTGTGACGAAGCTCCGAGCTGAGAACACACGCTGACCGACAGGCCGAGCGATTCCAGTGAATAAGATGGTTGACAGATCAATTTTGTAAGGGGATAGGAGGTACGCGAAGCATCCAATAGACATACCACACACGAAGGCGAGTTTATCACGGCTTGAGTCGGCACGAAGACCAGTGTAACCAGTGTTAATGGATGAGGAAGGCGTTCTAGCTTAGCTGCTTGTCAGTTTCAACATCATTAACTGAATGCCAGGCCGGTGGTTTACACGTACGAACAACCGGATGTGTGAGGCCATCCGGGGTCACGGAATACGGCAGTAACATGCTAACGTGAGACGACTCCCTTGGTCAGCGTAACGCATTGCCAGTGGGAAGCCAAAGCTCTGCGAGACTCCGTCACACGATCAATAAGAAACACGGCTCTTCTCTTTCCCTTGGCTCTCGTTTGCCATTGCCAAGGCCAAGAAGTCCCCCGCCACCCCCGCTGCAAATCACACATTGTTGAAGAAGCTTGGTAGATAGAGGAGCAGCAAGTAAGCATGCCTCGCCATGCGACTCAAGCGGCCAAAGCGAAGGCTACATAAAGCGACGCTAGCCTACCATGACCCATGTTGAGCGTTCTCTGTCGAGGCTGCTTCTGTCGTGTTTCTTTGTCCAGTCTCACCCACCCTCCTAACGTGTAACGCTCAGGTAAAGTGCGACGCGTCTGGATTCCACTTCGAGCTACAACAAGAGTGAAGGAGACATACGCCTCCGATCGCCGCAGGCATGGGCGTCACGTTCAAGCAATTCGTTGACTGGATCGCTCCAGATGCGGACAAAGAAGAGGATGGTCGCGATAAATGGCCATCGCGAACGTCCTTCTCGATGCAGTTGACACCTGGACCAACAACCTTGTTCTGCTCCTCGCAGTGTGGACTGAGTGCCTTTGCTCAACCACGCTATACTGATATAAGGATGTTTGGGGTCAGGTTGGAATTGTTGGCCATCTCGTACTAAGTCTTGGGTACGTTCTCGCCATGGTCTTGGCCGTGGCCGTCGGTCAAGCGGTCGGGCCTGAGGCTGGTGCCGGTACTGGTTTTGGGATCTCCATCGTAGCTACAGCAGTAGCTATCCTGTTGTCCAAGACTCCTGACACAGGAGCCCCAAGATTTTGGGGTAAGAACCCCTGGCTTACCAAAGTCTGGTTGGTGGCTTGCATTTTATTCAGTAAGTAGCCCCTGCACTTCTCTGCTAAGATATGTGTCTGCTTGATGGACTAACTTATGATAGGGTAACCAACTTCGTCGCGACCTGAATGTCGTTATTGCAACTGGGAAGAACTGGCACATTTCAGTTGTTTGGCCCATCGTCCTGCGATATGTTTCAGCACTGATCCTTGCCATGGTGGTCTCCTTTGCCTATCCTGCCTTCAGTGCCAAAAGCCAAGACCAATTGCACATCTTCGCGTTTACTGTTGCCCACTGCGTTATGGCCATCATCGGGCTAGGATTCATTGTTCCGCGCTGGTTTGATGTGTTCGTTCCGGCAGACAAGCTACAGCTGAGCAAGACGTTCTACGCTCCTCAGGTCAGCCTTGCTCCACTTGCAGCCCATGAGGGCCAGGAGGTGGAAGAGCAAAGAGTTATGGAAGAACACGAGGTGGAGCCAGATCGCGAGAAATAATGTCTCTGCAACCAAGAATGTTCATTATGCAGTTTACCTTTGCTCAATTGAAGAACCTTTCCTCATGACTTGAACAAGAGTGTTAGCCGACTCAGACGGATATTTTTCCGTCAAGCTAACTCTATGAGTTTTGATGCTGGTTTGGTATTATTAGTACTTTGCGAGGAGCCAGGATTCCCTCAGTTGGGTGGGACAAATATGCCTCACCTCTCCCAACCTCCCACATAATCGTAGTCACCGGGTGGTAGATATTTGCAGAATTGTCATAACCCAGGATAAGAGTTGGCGATTGAAGAAACGTTCGAGAGCCCGACTCACGAATTCGTCACTGAATGCCTTCGCCCTGAAATCCCGAACCGCAACCGTGTCGCAATCGGACACATGTCAACTCTGTGGAGTACTATGCATGACATAGGGTATGCGCGAGGTACTTGGGGATATACAGGTAAAGCAGTGACCAGACATTCATCTCCACCACAGTAGCTAACACGTCCCAAGTCTTCCGCACCGTGTACACTGAGGAATCCGATCGGCTGTTCCCTATCGCCGTTGAGAAGCTTCAGAAATGGCTGACCCAGTATCATTTTCACTCTCGCCGCTTCCCTTTATGGGGCGAAAGAGGCGAGGCAAGACAAAAGACCAATGGCTCAGTTAATGTCGAGGTGGCCCGCCGGTTCCGCATGGAAATTATTGAGGATAAAACATTGGACATGACCAATCTTCGAAATGCTACCACAGAGGACATTAAGCTCCTCTGCTCTCAATTTTGTAGCTGGGTCACAAGCGTTGGAGGAGACCCCGAGTGCGACGATTGCTCTACCAACCCACGTATGCTTCTCTTTCTTGCTATCGACTCTGGATCACTCTATGATCTTGCTAGTCTCGGAAACGAGCCTCCACCCCTCCGCACACCAAAGAATTTCCAAGAGTGGCAACGTTGGCGAAACGAAGAAGTGGGTGGTTGGCTATGGATATTTGATTATCAAGCCATACGGGATTACGACCCAGTTCAGCTCCCCATCAGCTCTCGAGGATGGATGAAAATGGATTTATGCTTCCTTGAAGGAGCTTGGTTTTTCAAGGGGGATGGACTAGACAGGGGCAGGATTCTCTCATGCGAGGAACGTACTGAAAGATCTGGGGAAGTGGGTGTTTGGCTGGATGGTACTCACTGTTAAGTCGACTAGGTGTATGGGATTGGCTAGTTTATCTGTGCGGAAGGACGAGAGAGAACCTTCAGTTTCATGCTGCTAAAGCATCACTTATGGGACGGAGTAATTAGATATTGGCATTGCGACAGTGTTTCTAATGCTTATCATTGCAAGATGATTGCAGCCATTGATCAACAGACGATCGCCTAGATCTTATTATGCATCAAAGGTGTTAGTCTCACAGTAAACGAATTTTAGGGCACCATCGATCTTCATCAGTTGTTGCGTATTTGGGAAGCCTGCCTAATAAGAATATAGAGATGTTCCTCAATCATGTGCTTCATGTTGAGATCACATCACCCACCCCATTCCTTAGCGCTCTGGACGTGCCGGGTTGAACGGCAGAAAGCGGGCACCTGGGATTCGATTATCAGATGATCAGATAAGATGACATTCAGCCACCGTTCGTGAAAACCCCTGACACAGTGGGACCGCTAGAAAAGCCCAACCCTGTAATGAGTATAAACTTTGTGTTAGCCATCGCGCACGAGCTGTCACCTTATCCTTTAGCTTAGTCCTTGCGCTGCCCACGCGAAAGCCAAGCTGGATCAAGTCATGTCCGCTCGGGTTTGGCCTGCTAAGTTTTGACGTGCATCGGACCAGAAGCTCGAAACGCGCCCCCTACCGTACGAATACTCTGCACAGCGACTCTTGAAGCCCCTGCGTGTGGGTGGGACCAGTGATTAAATCCTTGCTTGGCAGTCTTGGCTGCACGTTGAGGAGTGCCAATGAGGGAATTGGATCCTAGGCGAATACGGAGTAGAGCCTCTAAGAGCGATATCTATTCCTCTAGAACGGTGGACTAAACCGCATTGGCTGCTCCCATGTCCTCCCGATGTCGGCTTTACAAGTGTACCTGGCCGGCCTTGAACAGTGTCATAGAGTTGGTATATCGCTCAGTTGGTCACAGGAGTTCATGGTGTCCTCGTATTGAAGTTCAGAAATCCATCAACTCCACCTTTACCCACCCTTTTCTCTAGTCACCACGTGGGTTGTGACAGTCCAGCCCTCCAGTTTCGGAGATCGGATGTCCGAGTTGTTTAATGACACTGCATGTTGGCGAATGCACCTTGCCCAATTCACTGATGGCGCTGGTTCCGATGGCCCCATCTGATAAGATAAAAACAATAGTTCCTATGATCATAATGGCCGGGGCAATGTCGTAAATGGGTAAACCACCCGGGGTGCTCGCTAGGATATTTTCTTCCACCAACTACGAAAGGTTCTCTGTGATGTCTTCCAGTTTAAGACCAGTTTTCACTCCTTAGATGGAGAATGCCGACTATGAGGCCCTGCAGCAAACTCATATAATGCTCATCCCCTTGGTGTTGGGCAGTGATTTGTGCCGCCTCGTGCCTCTCTTTCGTTAGCGACACTCGCTTCCACCCAAATCCCTGCTGTTAGCCACTCCAAAGTGTTACTTTGACTCTTCGCTCTTTACCCACTGCCGACGGAGCGGCGCCGCAAACATGGTCACTTGGTTTCGAACAATCCAGACCGCGGTCCTTGTTGCGACGGCGCTGACCCCAAGCGCATCGGCATGGGATCGCCAGACAGTCGCGGCATCCCGGGAGCCTGCCACGGCCCTGACAAAGGGCGTTATTCCAGGAAGATACATCGTGGAACTGGAGCAGGGTAGCACGCTAGGACAGCGTGATGTCAGGCGTCGGGCTGCTGATGTTCTTGGAGACCTGGACACACTCGGTTACGATGTCGACGTCAAGGAGGACTATTCGTCGATATCGGGCCGCTTTGAGGGCGTCTCCATTGAGGTCTCGAACACCGACGAGGGAACACTCAACCAATTGAAGAACATCTCGGGCGTGGCAGATGCATGGCCCGTCTTCTCTATTACCCTCGATACCGACTTTGACACCAACAATCCTAGCCCGAAGTGGAATCCTCACGCCGTCACGCGTGTTGACGAGTTGCACAAACGGGGATTCAAGGGCAAAGGCCAACGCGTCTGTATCG
Source organism: Neonectria punicea (assembly GCA_037954315.1). Lineage (NCBI taxonomy): Eukaryota > Fungi > Ascomycota > Sordariomycetes > Hypocreales > Nectriaceae > Neonectria > Neonectria punicea. The sequence goes on from JAZAVJ010000131.1 coordinate 35,859, forward strand.
TCGACAGCGGCGCAGATTCGGCTCATCCTGTCTTGGCCGGCAGAGTCGCGGGAGGGAAGAACATGTTGGACGACACCACCAACATCGAAGATTGCAACGGCCATGGCACATTCGTGTCATCCGTTGTCGTTGGGCAGAACAAGGACTTTTCTGGCGTCGCACCGGAAGCCGAAGTCTACATGTACAAAGTTTTCGGTTGTGAATCCAGCACTTCCAACGACATCGTGCTGAAGGGCCTCCTTGCAGCAGACGCCGATGACTGTGATATTGTTTCGCTGTCACTGGGCGTCGACAACGGATACTCCGGGTCTCTCATGTCTCAAGTCGCAAGCAGAATTGCCCAGGATCGCTTGGTCATTCTTGCGGCCGGCAATGCTGGCGAGATGGGCACATTTTACGCCAGTTCTCCAGCGTCGGGTCGCGGTGTCATCGCGGTTGGGTCTGTCAACGCGAAGCAGGTCCTGGGATGGCCAGCCACGATTCGATCTTCTGGCGGAGATAGTCTGGAGCTGAGGTACATCACGCCGGATGGGCAGAAGCTCAACGAGTCGGCCAGCGTCCCTCTCTTCTTTGACGAGGGAGACTCTTGCAACCCAGAACAGTACGGAACAGAAGACCAGGCCGTCGTGGTGAAGCGCAGTGTATGCCCCGCAGGCAAGGCGTACAACTTCTTGTCCAGCACCGGCTTCGGGTACTACCTCATCTTTGACTCGTACAACCAGGGAGTCTATTACATGTCGGACATCATCGAAAGCAACCCTTCGGTGCACCTGTTCGCACTGACGGAGGCCCACGTCGGCGACTGGGTCGAGAAGGAGATCACTGCCGGTCGGAATTTGACCTTGGTCATCAAGGCTGATGCTGACGCTGCCGCCTCCGAGTCCGACTTTGCCGCCGGTGGACAGCTTTCATACTTTTCGTCTTGGGGACCGACCTTTGAGAACGACTTCAGCCCGACGATTGCCGCCCCTGGAGGTGCCGTCTATGGCGCATTTCCCGACAATGACTACGCCATTGCGTCGGGCACGTCTTTTTCCGCCCCATACATCGCGGGCATCGCTGCTCTTTTCTTTGCCCACGGCAAGAAGGACGCCTCCGAGTTTGCTCGGAGACTCTCTTCCACTGCGGCATTGCTTCCGTCCTATGACGCATCGGAATCGAAAGTCGTCAGTGACATTGCGTCTCTGGCTCAGCAAGGCGCAGGACTGGTCGACGCCGTGAAGGTCATGGACTATCAGACCGTCCTGATCTCGGAGCCGCACATCTCACTCAATGACACCGACAACCGGGTGGACACACACAAGATTCGACTGAGAAATACGGCATCGGCTCAAGTCACGTACCGGATCTCACATGTGGCCGCCTCAACTGTCCAAGGACGAGACGAGTATTTGTACCCCTACGAGTATTTCCCGCCACTGCTCAGCAACGTCCAGGGGTCTATCCAGGGACCAGAAAGTGTCACCATTGCTCCCGGTTCCTCAGAGGAGGTCGAAATCACCATCAAAGCGCCGCCTTCCAGCGACGGCGCGCTGTGGAGTGGGAAGGTTGTCTTCGAGGGAAGCAACGGAGAGTTCATTGCAGTACCCTATTTGGGAGTCGAAGTATCAACCTACGACTGGACAGCGCTGGAGGGTTCGCCTCTCGCCTTTCGCTATGATTCAGATTCTGGATATCTATACCCCGTGGACTGGCAAGAAAAGCCATACCGGCCTGACGAATCTAGCTCCCCCGAGATTTATTATGCGCTGAGATACGGTACCTATGAGTTCTCTCTCGACCTGGTTGGCGAGAACTGGAGCAAGGACGATTTCGCCTACCCCCTTTCTGCCGGAGCTGGGTCAACACAGTGGTATGGCCCTGTACGAACGCAACCCGACGTGTTTGGGGGCTACACCGAGTTTCCAATCAAGTACCCCCTCCGCTTCAGTAATGTGGGATTCAACACCTTCCAGAGCTTTTCGAACGGTACAAAGATTCCGTCTGGAAAATACAAGATCCTGAGCAGAGCACTGCGCATGTTTGGGAACCCATCGAACCCCGCCGACTGGCAACTCTTTCTCTCGGATTCTTTCCGCATTCAGCTCGGCGACGATCCTATCCCTGGGGTGACATCCACGACAGCCGAGTCATCCACCGAAACGGACGCATCTACCAGCACCAGCCTCTCTGCGGTAACCGACGTGCCCACAACCACGTCCACCAGCATATTGGTGACATCCACGCCAGTACCAGGAGTAACCAAGACACTCAGGGCCACGGCGAGTCCAACTGGCATTGCCGACACATTCGTCGACGTTTCTCTGAGAAGACAGGGTGTAGACTCTCCCGATATCTACGATCCAAACGGCTGGATGGAGCTCCACGTTCAGATTCTGGTCCCAACCCGTCTTAAAGAAGGATCTACAGTGACCTTTGCACTCCCACCACAGTTTGTTGACGTGGTTGAGGATGAATATGTCACGGATCCTGCTTCGAACCTTGTTGGCAGCGCGAGCTTCAACAATAACACCGGCTTGTATACCATCACTTTTGGAGAGTGGGCAGAATGGCATAGCGGTATCATCGGTGACTTCTATCTCTATTGTCGTCTCAGCCAGGAATTCCAGGCTGAGATCGAAGCGGGAACCTACTACGTGGAAATTCCTACAGTTGGCAAGACCTTCTACCCACCAATCCACTACCGCGCCGTCGATAGGTCGAAGGTGTATGAGCACCAGCGTGAAGGGATTACGGATGGAGATGCAGTGTACTACTTTGACATTGAGGTCCCTGGCCAAGTTGGTCCCTGGAACTCAGTCACTTTCGTTGGCAGCCAGGCAGCCACAGATGATGGGTTCCTGTGTGACGAGACCACGGTCTCCATTGGCACCGAATTTGATGATGGAAATCAGATTGTCAAGTCTACCGATGTCACCGCAGCATCTGTCCAGCGCTGCGAGGTCAAGACATTCAGGGCGGTTTACTCGGGAGAGATTCCCACTGATGAGGTTCTAAAATTCAGTGTTGCTAACATTCTTGGATTCAAAGCGAGCTGGACACTCACCCTGTCTTACAGTCTAGCAATCGAGCTTACCAACGGCTCCACGATTGGCTACGACCTTCGAACTCTGTCATTTGAGAGATACGCTCGAAGCAGCCCAGAGGCGTGGTTCGTGGGCACTATCGATAAAACAGGGCCCGTTCAGGGTGGTACCGCTACATCAACCTCCTTTCCCTCGTCCACAATCGGCTTCTCGTCAAGTATCTCGACTCCTTCAGGAAATGCTACAATAACACATCTTTCGTCGACGGTTCCTTATACGACTACATCGGGCACAACCTTCCTCACTTCGTCGATGAACTCATCCACGAGCTTGACTGCTACTCTTTCCACACCGTCCACCTCCTCTACCACAATTCATTCGTCTTCATCCCAAGACCACTCCACCCCGTCTACGACAGTTATTTCGTCTTCATCCCAAGGCCACTTCACCTCCTCTGCGACAGTTATTTCGTCTTCGTCTCAGAACCACTCAGCCGTTTCTACAATTCTTTTGTCCTCATTCCAAGGACAATCCACCCTCATTACTTCAACTGTTACTTTGCCCTTGAACTCTACAACATCCACCCCCTCGGTGACTTCATTCGATACTTCTGTGCCAGGAAGTGTCAGCTCAACCACAGTTCTTGGAGAGCCCAGCACCACGACAAACCTGCTGACGAAGACAACGGACAGTCATCAGTCAACTGAAAGCTATGAGTCAACTGAAGCTCTGCAACCAACCCAAATCTCAAGCACTGGCAAAGTAAACTCCGTCTCAAGCTTGGTGCATATTGAGACTTCACAGACATCATCCGATGATGTTGTTGTCACGGGAACCCGCTCTGTTACCGTAATAACATCTGTCTGTTCAGAGACTGGCTGGACGAAGCCAGTCACTGTGACGATTATTGTTCCTTGCGCCTTCAGCGACGAAACGAAGTTCACCACAGTCACGTCTGTGTGCTTGCGCTGTGCAGAGCACCCAGTCACCGTTACCTATACGGAGCCAGCTCAGACCGAAACAGGCTCATCCAACGGAGTCATTGGAACAGGAAGTCTCACCAGCCATCACGTTCGTCCGACTTCAGCACAGATTCCGAACCAAGGGCCCACAGTGACTATACCATATACGAAAAACCAGCTGCGCCCGGAAACTACTGCTTCTGGTAACCGTCACACATCGTTCACCTCTGTGGTTCTTGACAAACCTACTGTATCAGTTGAACCTGGTTCTCAGTCTGGTGGCAATGAGTATGGCAAGAGTGATGACGTGGACACGGCAGAAGCATTTATTTCGAAGACTACGGATGTGGCAGTGTTTTCGACGAACGCCACTGGTACTCACGATCTTGGAGGTTCGTCTACAAAGGCGTCATCCCCCGTAGCGACTTCGATACCCTCAGTGATAGTAGAGGCCTCCGGCACAAGGACGTCTTTTGAAGGCGCAATGTGCATGACTCTAATTGTCGCTGTGGCTGTCATTTTGGTTGTTTAATGCACGCATATAGCTTCTTGGGTGGTCATGCAAGGGACAATTCCGTTGTATAGGGCATTCGGGTATAAATAGTCTTTATTGATATAGCCTCTACTAGAAATCGACATTTCCTCGTCTCTCTCATCAACCCGGTTAATAGAATAACCCTTGAAAGTCGCGGCGTGTGTGAAGCTGGGGAATCCATTCCCACCAATTCCTTCTTTGAACTAAGACCAAAAGTTACTCATCTACCTCCCTTCGGCGAAGGCGACATAAATGAAGGGTTGACAAGGACGCCGACCAGATCGGATTCATAGGCATGGAGGGAGGATGCGACATTATGACCAAATTCTTCATTACCAGCATGCCGCTGGAGAACTCATGAGGGCGTCCAAGATGAGCAAGTGAGATAATTGAGTCTCACATTCCAGGTGTCTGATATTTATCATCCATCTTGCCACAGGGAGGTGGGGTTTAATTTATCGGGTATTCGTAACTACATGGCCATTCCTGTGTAAATCTCTACACTATTTGCTCTAGTTCTTGAGCTAGTAGTTGAGACAGCCAGATCTCGCCTCTCGTCATGGAGTTAATGTTGATTATAGTGTCCCAACTGGTCACTAATCGGCGCCCGTCTCATCACTAGCTACGCCACCATTCCCTAGTGATATCCGATCCATGCCTTAGCTCAGGGGCTTAGAAAACCAGCGATGCCAGACCAAGAAGCATGGAAGAATATTAACCAGGCGATTATCTTGCCTGAGCTCAGGTCTGTTTTGTTTTTAGCACACTTAGCACCGAGACTTAAGCCAAAGTCGGCCCGTTGCGACACGCCAAATATGATTCTTACTCCTCCTCTCGAAACAGACGAATGGGCGGTGCCCCGCAGACAAATCCTAGTCACTGGCGGCGCCGGGTTCATTGGTTCACATCTGGTTGAACACCTTCTGACGGAAGGTGGCTGGCAGGTTACTGTCATTGATAATTTCGATGACTTTTATCCGCCGGAGATCAAACGCTCAAACCTCGCCGCACATCGTTTCAACCCCAACTTCAAATTGTACGAACTCGACATACGACAACGCGACGGTTTGGAAAAGGTCTTCGCAGAAAACAACTTTACGGCAATAGTCCACTTGGCTGCGCGCGCTGGGGTGCGGCCGTCGTTGGAGAAGCCCGCCGAATACGTCGAAACCAATGTAGGCGGCACACTGAACCTTCTCGAATGCGCCCAGGAGTTTGGTGTAAACCAATTCGTATTCGGCTCCTCATCGAGTGTCTATGGCCTCAATGCCAAAGGTCCCTTCTCGGAAAGCGATGACATCGTGAAGCCCATCTCGCCTTACGCAGCCTCCAAGGCTGCATGCGAACTGATGTGCCACACATACTCCCATCTTTATGACATCCGTTGCGTGTGCCTTCGGTTCTTCACTGTCTATGGCTCGCGGCAGCGACCTGACCTCGCCATTCACAAGTTTGCGAAGTTGATTCACAGCGGGAAGCCGATTCCTGTATTCGGGGACGGCACAACGCGACGTGACTATACCTACGTCGACGACATCATCCAAGGGGTTCGTGCCGCGATTGACTTTGAAGGGCCCAACTACGAAACTTTCAATCTTGGCGAGTCACAAACAATTGAGCTATGCGAGTTAATCGAGCTGCTGGAGGAGAGTCTTGGGCGGAAAGCAATCATCGACTGGCGCGAGGGACAGGCCGGGGATGTGCCAGTCACATTCGCGGACATTACCAAAGCGAGGCAATTGCTGGGATATTACCCGCACACTAAGATTGAAGAGGGCATTCCGAAATTTGTTGAATGGTTCCTACATCAGCAAGCACTAGGGAAATAATAGAGCTTAACGAGAGAGGCACGACAACTTGGCAAGGGAGAGGGTTTACACTCGTCAAGGTGGTGATAATGGCGCACTTGGAGGGGGGATGAAAGAGATCAATACTTGATAACCCATTTTCAAACGTAATATACGAAGTATCAATACTCATAAGTCACATTCGACAAGGATCTTATTTTTGAGATCCGAACCCTGGTGGCTGAAGAGGCTAAGGCGAAAGAAGCGCATGTCAAACTTGGGCCGACAATCAGCACGTAACGGAGCCCGTTGGCTAAACGCGGCTCTAAGTCGTAGGAACGGAAGAGGGCTTTGAACAGGTCATTTTGTGCATCGGGCCTAACAAAGATTTGAAGATCGAGCGATATGATAGACTCGATATGAAGATACCATCCAATCTAGATCAACTGATAACGGCGGTACTCAAAACCAACAGACTCAGCCACACACCTCTTTCACGATGGACTCGTTTCACATTGAGATTGTGATATTGGTCCTAACTGGAGTAGTTACGGTCAGTAACGCCGGTGATTGCGATGGTGTACAGTTGATGTAAACGTACATCAGGCACGACCACCGTTCATTCGTCGTTCATCCTGAGAGCGCAAGGGGTTTTCCGAGGCTTACCAGCAGGATTGCCCGATCGAGGGCCTGACATGCTAACAAGCGAATACGCTCATACGCTTATACGCCAGCGTCCCTGGTACGCTAAGAACCAGAATACGCCTCCATACGCCAGCGGATCCACCGGGGTAAGACGGCTCGCAGGCTGTGCTTACGCCAAGTGGCAGTGCAACAACACAAAGCCAACCAACCATTCTGCACTGACAATACAACCAGCATTTAAGCGTCCTGACTATAGTAGATGGAACAAGCAGCCAGAATCGACCTGGTTTCTAGCGTATCTTACTCCACTTTCTTAATCTGGCCCCAGCCTCACCCAGTGCGTATAATGTAAGGCTGAGTGGAACTGGGGCCCTAGATGTCATCAGAAAGGTCACGTTGCACTTGGAATATCTACATCATAGCATACCTATTTGGAATATTTGGAATATTTAGAATCAGAACTCCGAGGAGAGAAGAAGACTATGACTATTTAATGGTCGGTACTGCCATTGATTGAATCCAGATCATCAGCATCATTCCCAACATCCTCACCACCACTGCCATCTTTCCAACTCAGCAATCCACCCCACATCCAGCCAAGATGCTATCCAACACCATTCTCAGTGCTGCAGCCAGCATCATTGCCCTGCCATGCCTTGTTATGGCGGCTCCTCAAACTATCGCTCCGCGTGCCTCCGCCGAGCTCAGCTTGACAGCTCAACTGCGACTGGCAGACACGTGAGTGCTCAGCAAGCTCGAATTATAACTCTGGACTCTAATGTATCAACTCAGTGTCATTGACCGTTTCAAGCTACTTCCCGACGACAAAGATTTTGTCTACGACTTCAACTCGACTGACCCAGCAGCCGCTGTTGCTAGCTCGAAAAACTTTCCCGCCCTTGTAGGCACTGGGGCAAGCCTGAGCGTCGTGAAACTTGACGGTAAGAGAGAGTTCATGATTTGCCATCTGTTACGAGCTCCGCTGACCTCGACAGCCTGCTCCATGAGCACCGTCCACCTCCACCCCCGAGCCGCTGAACTCCAGGCCGTTGTTTCCGGCCGCATCCTCACGGAGATGGTCCCTGAGTCCGGCGTTGTCGATAGTGAAGGCAAGCCTCGTGTCATCCGGACCGAACTCGGTCCCGGCATGATGACGGTGTTCTACCAGGGATCGTTCCACACCCAGATCAACCCGGACTGTGAGCCAGCCGTCCTCGTGGCGGGTTTCGCATCCGAGGACATTGGCGCCAGCCTCATTGCCAGCCAGGCGTCTCTTCTTAGCAACGACGTCATCTCTAATACCTTTGGCGGGAGCATTTCGGGGAAGGATATTGATGCTGTTCGCGATATGCTTCCCCAGGGTGTTTCAGTCAAGATCGATGAGTGTCTCAAGAAGTGCGGGATTGAGAAGCGCAAGGTTTAGAAAGACCAGTAAAGGGAAATGAACGCCCAAGTCCCCTTGGCGAAACATTCTCTAGGCTGATTCTGCAGTATGGATGCTGTATCTTACCATTCTTGTATAGTATACACTTGTGGCTTGCCCTTTAGCAATGCCTTAACCTATACTATTTATCATTATTTTATTTTCATAACCTCTTACAATGCTACTCACTGATTGATACATGTTAGTAACATTTAGCACCTTCTCGGGGATAAATAAGCAGCAAAATGTCCGAGGTGGATGAAGAAGAGTCCTTGATTTGAAAGCTGGTGGATAGTCTATTAAGATTATTGCGTTCAGCAGCTAAAGCAAGCCTTGTCATTCTCCGGCTCCTTAACACCGAAGTGGAAGAACGCGCTTAGCAGAACAGAGGTAATCTCATCCATGGAATTACCCCGAGAACTCTACAAAGACACCGCCTAATCTGTTCCAAGGAGAAAGGTTTTACGTGGCAATCTTCATAATGCTTCCAGATACTAGATAACTCGGAGACGAACTCAAGCACACTAAATTCCATTTCCGTTTCCAGAGCTAAGTTCTTTCCTTTAGGCTGAGCTATAGCTAAGTGAGGGCTGAGGATTCTAGACCTAGAGCTAGGGTAGGCTGAGCAAGGGGCTAAGTGAGGGGTGGGGCCATATTCCACCACTGCGATGCTGCTAATGGGCTAAGAGCTTTCTCCAGTCAGATATCAATAAGTATATTACCCGCTCCTTTACCACTGGCCACAGCTGCTTCCACACCATCGCCAGCAGCCCGTCTTCTCCGGGCGCCTTCCACGCCTTAGCTTCTCTAAGCGAGAGGATTGCCTGTCACGATCATGAACTCAATTGAGTTGACACCGCCAAGGGGCGCTAGCAAAGCCACACAGTCAAAGCAAAGCAGGGGTGAGCGAGTCAGGCGAGAAGGCATTCCGTGGTGGGGAATTACTCGACCTGGTCTACGCGTTGGTTTACCCCGCATCAACAAAGGCTCAACTGACGAACCGCGGCGGAGGAGCCAATATGAGAGACTCCGGTCTCTTCTATACTGGCTAGTTCCTGCAGACTGGGCAAGGCCGGAGCTGCGTATTACCTCCCACTCAGGGGGGGCCTTGAGGTTCGGCTGGATGGCGCCATGTCCACGTGGATGCAGCTGAAGTGACAGACGCCAACGGTTCTTCCACAACACGAAATCGGCAACGGGAGCCGCACTGACACCTCTCCCCTGGCAGATGGCGTTTTCAGTGACAAGCCACCCTCCGGAACCGCATAAGACTAGCCTAAGCGACCCTGATCTAACGGGCTTTACCAAACCGTCTTTGGGTCGGCCGAGGTGTCAGGGAACAGTTTATGAGGACGCAATTTCCAGGTGACAGGTCCGGGCCACGTGTGGTAGGGAGGTATAATTGTAGCAAAAGCCTTCTCTGTTAGCCCGGGTGGTGACACCCGTATCTTGAACCACAACCTCATGATGGCGTTGACGTCCGATCTCGCCTTTGATATTACCGTCACAGCCATCTGCGGATCGCTGATCCTGCTCCGGTGTGCATACCGAGCCTTTCGTCGATGCAAAGTCCACCAAACTTGCCACAGGACATGGCACGCGGATGATGTCTGGATGGCGTTCTCGCTTCTCCCCCTCATTGCCAGAACTAGCTGTATCTGCGTGTCTTTTACCCTCAACTCAACTCACGGTCGGGACTTGCCGACTGAGGCCGAGGCTGCCTCTCGAGGGATGAGTGTCGAGGAGATTCGAAATGCTCGGATTACGTCGCTTCAGTTACTGATTCCCTCGCGTCTCTGCTACGCATTCTTGTACAGTTCTGTTCGAGCATGGTCCCTTGGTTGATGCTAACAGCCGTAGTTTGTGGTGCCTTAAACTTAGTCTCCTCTCCTTCTACTCCCGATTCGTTAGCAGCAAGGTTATGATCAGAGTTTTCTGGTGGTTCATCGTCGTCAGCTATATTGCAGTGTTCATCACCACCTTGGTAGAGTGTCGGCCCATGTCTTTGTAAGGTACATGACGCATACTCATCGAGCACACTGCTAACATTGCTAGGATGTGGGAGCTTGGCCCCAAGAGTTCACGTATGTCCCATTCTCGCCAGCGGCCCTCATTCATCTACAGTTGTTGCGACGTGACAAAATTGACAATATGCAGAACCTGCTTGCTCTAGAGCCTTTGCCAACCTGATCACGATGGGCGCCTTCAACATAGTCTCCGATATCGCACTTATTGTCTTACCTTTTCCGACGTTGCGAACCGTGCAACTGGACCTAAAAACGTTATTTCGCTCTAAAGTCTCATGCTTCCTCTGCTAACAGCATCTTAGTAAACTCCAACTTGGGTTCTTGTTCAGCCTTGGTGGCGTCGTAATTGTGATTACGACACTGCGTCTGCCTCTCATCTTGAACCAATCGTTGTCTCAGAAGTCTCGATCAATAGTACGACGATCTCCCCGTCTCTTGAAAGGGTTTGCTGCTAACTTGACTCCAGTGGGCCGCCGCTGAAATCCTTTGCGCCTGCATAGTAGCGAACACATCCTTCTTCTACGCCCTCCTTCGAGATCTTCAGCGACGACACGATACTCAAACTTCGGCAACAGGGAGAAGCCAATTAGGCCACTTCTACCTCCAAAGCCTAGACTCAACAAAGAGGCCCTATGAAAACACCGAATCCAAGGCTACCGGCAGTGATGGCGAGCTAATAGAGTCTCGACAGGGGGTGGCATCTTGATGAAGCGTCACTGCTGACGATAAAGAGTATAAGTTCTATAGGGTGTCTACTCTATTGGTGGTACTTTAGATATTGATGCGCGGTTAATAATAGTTTCACTACTTTTTCAAGCTAATAGGGTTTATGATTTTCATAACAGTGTTTAGACTAAGCACTGGCATGAATGAATGAAATCCATTACGCCAATCCTTGACTTTGCTCCCAGCCTCGTATGTTATGAAGCAATTAGAGCTGGGATTCTGTTTCGGCCACCCATTGTTCGTCATCCTCGCTAGCGGCGGTCATTAACTCGGGGAAATCCTTCTAGCAGTGGGGTACATAGGTGACGTCTTTACCAGCAGGTGTGCAAGAGAGAACATTGCCTAGTGTTACACAATAGACATAGTTTGCTGCGAGAGTGCTCCAAGAGCCATGGTCATGACTGTAAGGAGTAAAAGATAATCCACGGGGATAGCAAAGGTGGTCCAGATGCGGAACAGCAGTGTGATATTTTGGAGGCTTCCAATCGTGTATCGTTTAGCTTTTTATCCAAGTCCCTATGTTAAGCTAGGGGTTGAACTTAAAGGCGAACAGCTTGACATTCGTTGATCGCAACCGATAGTGATTAAATCTAGTTTGATCACCTCTCAGTTCGGTTTCGCAGCATGCAGGCAATAAGCATTGAATTATTCTTGGGATAGATACGGCGTCAAAATGAGCGTTGTCTAGGGCACGCAAAAGGGGTATTCGAGAAAGCATGAGAGAACAATGAAGACTTGAATCTGTCTTTGATAATTCGTGGAATCTTGGCGAAAGCGGAGAGGAAGGCCAAAATGGATCACATACGTCGGTGTGTTGACTTAAGCTGCATCATGGTTGGCATTATTTTGCCTGGTGAAGTTAGAAAAGCTGTAAAAACGGCCATCTCATAATATAACAATTCCCACCTCAGAAATGACCTCTTCAACGTTGCAATTGATCTGTAAAGGACTTCTTGCTATGAATACATCTTAAGATATGTGATATCCTTCTCGAACGCTAAACTACATCAAGGAGATTAAATATGCCTGATATTGGAGCGAAATTCAGGGTATCTAATGTTCGCGATTTTGATCCTCAAATGTAAAGGATGGTGTAGCTAGTGAGACCTAGTCGGATTAGTGCTTCAGGCCTGATAGGGATAATGTGGCAATCAAGACTTGAGGAGTATGCTACAGAGGGTTAGGGGATATCCGGATAATGAATTCATCATTCAGCCACTAGAAAGAGACAGTCGTTGCTGGCTAGTAATACCAACCCACCAGTTCCCCTTCATCCCTCAACCAGGGCGCGAGCCACCGCAGTGCAATGACGTTATAGCATCCTACGATGCCGCTTGTACTATCGACGACAAGCGCCCCAATGAGATCGATGCCGTCCACCTGGTCCCTTGCGGCATTACCCCTTGAGCCATGGCATTCTTGGACGTCCCAGTCAGCATCCGCAACATTGCTACATAGTAGATACGCTGCCGCCCAGACCGACACCTCCGTCTTGGCCTCCTGACAGGCCGAGAGCGGGTTCGCCTGCATGGTTTATGGCATTGTGGACAGCTGGCAAGACCCCTTAAGGAACAATATTACCATCAGCTCGTATTTACGAATATAAGTAAACAGGTCGATAACGTCTAGAAAAAGGTCTTCAATCTGGACGAGTGGGATCCAGGCGTGACATCAAGGTGGCTGGGCAGTGCATTGTCCTCGTTGCCAAGCGGGGGGCTGTTTCAAGATGGTCGCCGATGTCAAGATTAAAGCCCGAGTTACCGAGGTGGGCCACTGGGTTAAAGAGCATGGGTTAATACCAATGAGGTCGCCGATCATCAAATTAGGTCCCCGACGTGGATCCCTATTCAACATGTTAACTAGGTCAAGAGTATCATGCCTCGTCCGTCCCACTCAATAGGGCTTGAGTGACTATAACCTGATTACCTATAGGGCTGAACACATCGTGAGCTTGATTTCTTTTGTTCCAGTCCTACGATCTTAAGAGATGCATTGGACAATCACAGCCACGCAGTTATGGTTCCGGAGCACTGCTGTCAATTGAACTGACAATATCTTTAAATACCAAGGAAAAGCTGGTTATTCTTTTATCCTGATGATCCCGCATGGCAAGACAGTCCCAAATTAGACACCGCTCCCTACGCAGCCCAGTGCTTGTGGGCCGGCGTGGGCCGCACGCACAGTCTCATCAAACAACGGATATCGCCAACCCAAATGCCATAGGGCATGACGGTGACGCCAAGTTCAGCTCCTTCTTCCTAGACGCGAGACCCGCCAGGCGGCGGATTGTGCCACCCTATCGTTCAATACAAACCCTGTCCGCCGTTGGGCAGTGGATACAAGGGTTCCCTGAACGCCCGGGGTTCGAGATTTCAGCCCTTCAACGTTGCGTATGTATGGGCAATGACATTGAAAGTCAGCCAAATATGCTTTTCTATAAGTGGAATTCAACAAGTGGGACGGTATGCAAAGCCTGGCTTCGATGTTTAAATACGTTTGGAGCGTCGTGGTTCTTTCTACATTCTCACATTGTCGCTCTCATCTCCAATCTGCAAAGAACAAACTCCCAACACTGTATCACTTATTCTCAAAATGGCAAAGTCAGAAATGCAGCTCGGAATCTTCTCTATATATCCCATCCTTCCATGGTACATCGCCAAACTCTCACAGTCGATATCGGCATGTATCGTGGCAGTCGTCATGTTTGAGGTTATGAGCGGCGGAGATGGAGTCCGCCGTTCTACCCCAACTACATTATACTTTGTATGTTCTAGCTGGCCCTCCCAGGCTTTCGCCGAATCCAAAACTAATCTTGAAAATACCAGCTGGAATTCTCTGCACTGATCACCATCACCGCCAATTTAGTGATGGGAGTCTGGATCAATCGCCGGGGTGCGATACTAAAAACAAGCCTGGTCGTGAACACAATTCTTGCGATCCTGTGGGCTGCTGGGTATGGGTTTCTAATATCCTCTACCACGTCCATCATTGCACTGCCTTGTACTATCACCCATTTTATCACCAATCGTGGTGTCAGTTCTTGTCGGTATTATAAGGTTTTGATTGCTTTTGGAGCTACTGGATTGTAAGTCTTCCACGATAGGAACACCATTCTGAATCGCGCTGGCCGGTTAGCCGCCCGATGTCTATAAATGTAACTGCTAATATGATTTGCAGGCTAAGCACTATTGCTATGGCTGTTTTGGATACGTTGGCTACTCGAAAGATGAAACAGAGAAAGGTCATTGTGGCAGATCACGAAAGCCTATTAGCCAGAAGTGCTGGTCAAACAAGTTATCGACGTGTGTCCGACAGGGAGCAGGAGCTTTCCACAATAACACCCGCAGGGATGGAAGCTACGAGGCATGAGAGGGCCATGATGGGGTAGAACAGCAGTGAGATAGAGAGTTCTTGGCTTCATTCTGTTTTGTTAGATGCATTGCAACCTTCGGGATCGTCTATGTATCATCAAAATGAATAAACGACACTTGGTATGCTGCACGACCCTGGGAGATACAAATTAATGGGTCATTCAACTCCTTTCCACTAAAAGTCTCGAAGCTTGTCATACCCGTTAACTCTCTCTCTCAGCTGCGCATCCCGCTCTCGCTTTGTGACTCTCTTCGTTCCCTTAGGTAAGACCTTGCTGAGTCGCTTTATAGGCACGACTTGACTCCATACCTGGATTGTAGAACCACCATAATTCGATACTGGTAACCCCTGGAACCTGCAAAAAAACGTGCCGATACCGCCTTCTGTAGCGTTAATCCAGTTATGAATCTCCGGGTCAACTGTGCTCAAGACAACGGTAAAAGTGCCATTTTTATTAGCCACGGCTTGATCCATGTTAAGAGACTCCAGTCGCTCTCTAGGTCTGTCAGTGATCTCCATAGGGTATAAGATGGCAGAACCCAGTATGATGAAGGTCCGTTTTCGATAGTAATAACCAAAGCATCCGCATTGCTTAGATTATAGTTTGAGAAGGAACTGGCTTGAGTGGCAAGGGTTCCGAAGCTGGAAGACTGAACCGGAGGATTGATGATATTTTGTTGCCTTGCTAGGGTCATTTCCCCTAGAAGAAATGGTTCATAAAGTGGAATTGATTCCTTGAAGTGGAGCCTGGCCTTTTCGATCGTCTCATCTTCCGAAAGGGCGTCTGGAAGTGTATCGGCCGAGATGACTTCCACGTCGAGAGAGTCGGGCGTTTGAGAAGACCAGTCAGCAATGTTGTTACGAATAAAAAGCTGGACCGCGCGAGAGTCGCTTTGGATGTGGTTGGGTGATGTGGAAGCCGTCGAGTTGACAGTGACGACAAAGGAGCCATCCGACTCAACGACAAGATCCTCGTTGGCAAGGGCGGCCATGGCCGTCGTCTGCGTCAGGTTTGTGATGAGGGAGAAGCTCGCATTCGCTAGACCGCCTGGCGCTCGCTTTCCACGGATGACGTAGTCATAAGAGTCACTGATTGGAATCGTACGGTATATGGCGTCTGGGTTGTCATATGCCTATCGACCCCCAGGGACCGACCCTCGAGGAGGATTGAGCAGCCAATACACTCTCGGGTGAGCTGGGTCATCGTTGATTGCTTTCTGCATGGCGCTGAATGCCAACTCCTCAATGGCCGTGGTAAGAAAGCGTTGCTGGGCTGCAGATCCCACGTCGTATCCATGTCGTTCTGCTACAGAGGTAAAGCTCTGGTGTGCTTCGGAAATGATATCGTCATAGGGATGTTGCAAATGAAGTTGGGTGGCGAGACCGTCCAGCCCCCGCTGGTCTGAAGTGTCCAAGGGATTCGATTGTGCCAAAGCCAAAGAACACATGAGTGCTCCGCCAAGAGTGAGGCAGTGAAGGAGAAAACGCATTGTTGGGTTCTTGGAACAGTGCTGAAGGTAGTGGAGGGATAGTGAGCCAAGAGATGCGAGCGCTTGATCTCTGAAAAACCACTCGACTTCTTCGCCGGACTGACGCCCTTTAAATACTAACAAATGGTCCTCGGGAGACCAATATCGACATAAACTTCCACCTCCCAGCAACGGACATCACGGGCCATCCATCTGGATGATCCGGAGACAAGGATATCTCTTCGTATGTAGGACTTAACGGAAACATAATCGCTGACCAAAATCTCGCGTGCTACTTGCTCACTGCACAGGTTAGACTAAGCTGAGACCAATATGGCAATGATCTAGATGTCGGTGTAATTACGCCCAGGTTCTCGGCCGTGGCTCAGCCCCGAGAATTGGACGCACATACGTTATATTTGGCATCCCCTGCAGGCATGACGTGGGAATAATCGGACATTAGATAATACGACTGGATGATCAGCGTTCGCAACGGAACATACACTCGTTTAAAACGAAATCCTATTGGCTGTTCGTACGAAACTTATGGCCCCGTACTTTTCTATCTGTCCGATGTAGCATCCGCCCTCCTCGATAGAGTTCCATCATCAAATAGAAAATGACTCTTAATGCCGTCTCCAAACCGATCGAAGAATGTCTATCCTCTTCAATTTGTCTTAGTCCACGCGGTGGTGTAATGAGCCGAAAGGTGACACGGACATTGTCACAACAAGTTCTCCGCGCCACCGGGACTGGACTCACTGGATGGAGAGATGTTCGGAGGCATCACGAAGGAGGACTTGTTCAATTGATGAGTGTTCAAACCGTTTCCCAATTTTTGAAGAAGCCGAACCTAACACAACGCGTTTCCCTTGGCTTACTCAGATCCGTCCGCACTTACATTCAGAACGGCAAGAAGAACGTCAAGAAGAGCGACGGTTCCTTCTTTGGCTTCGTCGACCCGACTAACAACAGAACCCCGGAAGGCCTTATGGACGTCGATGTCACGAATCCGGGCGTCATGCAAATCCCCGTTTGCAGCCCCAAGCGAGCCTTCCAGTCGTGGGACACTACCAGTGCGATATCCCCCTGGACAAAGAAGAATGCGGCAAGTCGAGCTTCGGGAACCAGTCGACCGGTACGTCGCTGTCCGTCGACGACTGCAAGCAGGTCGTCAAGTTCATCGACGGTGACGGTAGCAAAGACTGGACCATTCACATGCGTGGAAAGAATCACGACGAAGTTCCAAGCTTTGGTAGGTGTTCTTTCGATATCGAGGTTACCAAGGTAGATAGAAACATTAACTTTAAGCTCGGTAGTCAAAACGTCATTGATCTCATTAACCAGTCCATCAATAACTATGGCGGATCTAGCCTGGTTGGAGCTACTCGGTGCCGGTACCCACTTAGAGATGATACTTGAAGTCCAGTTCCCAGTCACCAGTCTTGACCTTTCGCTTGTCTTCAATCTCCCCATTTGCAATCTTCCTCTTTTGCTCGTTGCACCAGCGGATGTAGAACCACTTGACCGCCACCAGGACTTGGGCCAACCCAAGGGCCCCAACCGAGAAGCTGTTACCGAGGACATAGGGATCCGTCCTGTAAATCTGGCCCGCAACAATTCCTGCCGAGTTGCCAATGCTCAGCTGCATGCCGATGGCCGTGGCACGTCTGTAGTGGGGGGCAACGTTGACATTAAGCCAAGTCAGGTTGAGCCCGGGGCCATTGTACACCGAAACGGCGCATAAAAAGGTGCCGAAGAACTTGACTCCGTTGCTCGTTGGACAGAGCATCAGAATGTAACCCAAGATGCCGAGAATGTTGGTCAAAAGGACAAATGGACCGCGGATGCAGAGACGGTCGGAAACGTAGGCGACGGCGAGAAAGCATAGGCCGCCAAAGATGTAGACGGGGATGCTCAAATACTGAGCCTCAATCTTGGAGTATCCCATGCTAACAATGATGGACGGGAGAAAGGTGCTGAAGCCGTAGAGGAGAATGTCCTGGCAGAACTGAATAAGACCACTGGATACACAGAGTTAGTATAAAAAAAAACGTTCGCGATAAGCCTGTGGATGAAAAGACTGGCCTCAGATAGAGCTTTGGGTCCTTCAAGGCAATCTTGACTTCATCCCAACTGAAGTCTTCATTCCCCATGTACTGAGCCCGCTGTATCTCGCGTATTTTCATCATGCGCTTCTCTTCTTCAGTGAGGAAGTAGGCATTTGAGGGATCGTTGGGCAGGCCAAACCAAATGACGGGCGCCACAGCCATGCTGAAAATGCCCTCGATGATATAAACCCATCGCCAACCGCCGTAACCACCGATGCCGTCCATCTTTAGCAATGCGTATGCGAGCAAGCCGCCGAAGGCACCTGCAATCGCGGTGCACACAAAAAGGTACGAAACTCTCTTTGCTTGTTCCTCGCGTTTGTAGACCATGGTCAGATAAAGATTGAGTGCAGGGAACAAGCCGGCTTCGCAGGCACCAAGTACCAGTCGTGCGGCATACAAGCCACCAATGCTGGTAATGAAGCCGGAGAAAATTGTGGCTAGGGACCAGACAGCACACAAGCCCGTGAGCAGAATCCGAGGCGTCATCCACTTCATCATGATGGTCCACGGAGGCTCGAAGGCGACATAGGTCGCGTAGAAGATGGACACGGCGGTCGAGAATTCCTGAGGCGAGGCGCCAATGTCTTCGGGCATTCCGGCGACTTTGACATTGCCGATATTGGTGCGGTCGAGGAAACAGGTCAGGTAAACCAGCATGATGATGGGAACAAAGAAGGCGTCTAGCTTCAGCAGGAGCTTTTTCTCGGCCGCGGGGTCAAGGGATTCATGAGACGTCGTGTGGCCTTGGCGGGAGTCAACGCGATCGAGCTCTTTGCTCGAGTCGAGTTGGCCCTTCTCCTGGAAAGAACCAGGAGTACCGAGGGCCGTGGAGATGGATGCCATGTTGGCAATGGCTGGTGTGTCTTGTTTGCGGTTGGGGGATTCTGAACTGACAGTTGTGATCAATGACCAAAGAAGACAATGAGAGTGTGTGATCGAGGGAGTATTTGGAACGATCCCGGGTGGATCGTGGAGTCTTTATCTTGGCCAGGAATATTGGGCGAGCTACAACAGCCGTACCAGGCCGCATCCCCGTCCAAAGCCATTATCCCCAGGCTCATGAGTTGACTGAAAGCCTCGAGAAACACGGTTTCGAGTTTGCGGGGTAGGATCGGAGTTCATCACCGACCCTTGCTCCCGCGAGGCACACTCCGCACTCTAGAAGCGAGCGATAGCGTACTATCCCTACGTGGTCTGGATAGCGGCAATCCCCAGGCTAGATCGGGCACCTTTCCCTCGTCTAGGCAGGTATCACAGGTGATGCCCCCTGCTCTGCTCATTCATTGGCCCAGGCATGTCATCCCACCTTGCGAGGGGAAGCCGCCCGCTATCTTTTCGTGACGACATGTCGATCCCTGCCTCAGCTCCATCATTTCAGCACCAGGCTCCCCTGCACATGGCGTGACTTCCTATCCGCCAGATACGTCAATGCCCGGCCTAGGCCCGGCACTTGTTCTGGAAGATAGATACGAATGGAAAGTGCCATCATTACCGCATATCTATTTGGAAATACATCGTAGGGCTATTATCGAGACAATCTGATTATCGTACTGTAACGTCAAATTTCCCGTGTATCATCGACCGGCCCCATCCCTGCCGCCGAGGTCCATTGACTCAAATCAAAATCGACATCCATTGCAGGGTCAGCAAAGCCTTCTTCCCAGAGCCCAATGTCAATTCCCGGACTTGTATCCTCATCGTAAAATGGCTCTCCCAGGGAGGTGTTGTCCACCACAGGGAACGTCAGTCTCTCGCCATTGCCATCACTCAACGCGTATTCAAGGGTAGCCAAACCGCCATGGGCGTTCCCGAGGCTCATTGGCAGCATCGTCACAATTGCAGCGGATGCGTGGGTAGCCATGGAATTTGGCGAAGAGAAATCGGTCCAAAACGGGCGAGGCCGGTCCTGGACGACAACACCTGGCATCGCGGCGGAGCGTAAGTTGGCAAGTAGCTCGTAGCGAGCCCCCATATGAGTGTTTCCACGCTCGCCCATGCCCCGGAGCAAGTCTAGACCGGCGTTCATTGCAACAGTGTTGGCCGTGTTGGTCGGGAATGCGACACAGACCATGACGAGGACGATTGTCGCCGAGAAGATGTGTTCCCCGTCCATGTAACCGTAGGTTGCTGAATATGTTGGTCAAATTTTCACAGAGACAGTAGTAGGCTGTACAACTTACCGACGAGGTCTCGTTGCGCGACAATGACCATCATGTTGATGGTGTCTTGGGCTGCGCCGATACACATCTCAATCACTCTGACGGTCGTTTGGGACAGACCTTCTCTCCAATCCCGTTCCTTCTCCTCGGGATCCCTACTGTTCCTGATCCTCTGCAGCCGCTTCTGTACAACGTGGAACAGCAAAGGCCGCGCCGTCATGTTGATGCACTGATAGTAATGCGCAAACGCGCCCACGCTTTCACGGCTGATGCTTAGTCGCGCAGGATCGAAGCGGAGCTCATCCGGCAAATCTCGATTCCACTTTGAGAGGGTCAGGATGA
Source organism: Neonectria punicea (assembly GCA_037954315.1). Taxonomy (NCBI): domain Eukaryota; kingdom Fungi; phylum Ascomycota; class Sordariomycetes; order Hypocreales; family Nectriaceae; genus Neonectria; species Neonectria punicea. Next base: position 56,446 of record JAZAVJ010000131.1, read on the forward strand.
TTCCCTGGACCGATGCCATCAGGCGCGTCCCAGACTTTGGCGTTGCCTTGTTGGCTTTGCGATATATCGTCATATGGATTTCGCCAAGGATCCTAGAGAGCTGGGTGTAGTGCCGTAGGACAACGGCAGGACAATACTCGGGATCTCCTGGGAGCCCTGATGGGAGATCCACGCCAATGTCTTCGTCTTGCACGGTGATGGGATTGCCGGATTTCACTGACAAGATGCGATCGAGGCTGTAAACAGACCACCAAACACGGCGTCGATGCTCCCGATCCGCGCTGTCTAACGAAGGCGCAGAATCGTGTCCTTGAGAAGAGCTTGCAGATGTGTTGAGGCTGACTTCTTGGTGAAGACCAAGCGAGGTGGCCATGCGAAGAGCCATTCCTATGTACAGGAACGCAGCATCGCGACGGTTCATGTTCTGCATGAAGTAACCAACGAGTGCCAGAGTCTCTACACACAGTACAGAGCCCTCTTCGTGGGCATCAGGGAGCAGGTTCAGGGCGCTTGTAAAGTAACCGAATCCCGGAGGCCCACGAAAGTCGACCCACTGATTGACGGAATAGAGCTGACCGAAGGCCAAGATGACGAGAACCTTGGCATACAAGAGGCAGCCCTCTTTGTCGTTGCGATCCGGAGGTCCACAGTATGCATGGAGCAGATGTTGGTCAAATGTGTCTTTCGGATCGGTAAAGGCAAAAATGGTGCCGATGTACATGTATTGCGCGGCAAAGAGTCGTCGAGCAATATCCAAGGGCGGAAGCCGCACGTTGAGGCCAAAGACACCACGGCGAGAGGTCAACGCGCCTGGTTCGTAGAAGTTCGGGTTGGAATCGAGGCTCCCGTCATCGCCGTGGAAGCCGGACAACTTGCTGACGCTGCGGAGGAAGTTGTCTGATGACGCGGGGCCTTTGAAGCCTATGAAAAGGGGTCAGGTCGACAAGCAGAGGTACGACGTAGCAGACTTGGACTTACTTGTAGAGGGTTTGTCGACGCTGAGTTGGGTAAAGGGCTCCAGCAACGGATGCTCGCCTTCGAAATCTTCCTCGTCGTCGTAATCCAAGCCATCTTGTGCTTTGCCCGTAGCTAAATCCGGAGGGTGGGAGAAGGCGGCTGGCGATTGAATGTGAGCTTGACGAGGGAAAAGGAAGAAGAACAATGTGCATAGTAGTGACAGTGCATACCATCGTGGGCTTTGGCTTTCCTCTCGAGTTCTCTCAGGTAACTATGCGATCATCAGATGGCGAGTCTTGATTGCGGGATATATTATGTAAGCTCACGATTCATTGACTAGAATCTTCCTCGTTTCTTCGTATGTGCACTGCATGCCATTATCGCGACATCGGGAACAGGCCGGCTTCTCCTTGGAGCAATATGACCGACGTTGACGACAGTGCAGGCATCTGACCGGGGCATTCGGTTGTAAGCTTGCGTTCCTGGGGACATAGAGACAGAAACAGCACAGGTAACTCACGCGACGGGCCTCGTAGAGGTGCAGTCACTGGCTTGAGAGGAGGGCGTCGACAGAGAGGCCATGTCGCTTGATTTCACGCAATTGTGGCTGGTGGAGCGAGTATCTCCAAGTCTCTTGCAAGTGGATTCCGATGTTAGTTTAGATGGACAAGGGACAGGGGGGCACGCGCACTAGTATGGCTAACAAGGCGGGGGTGGAAGTCCGGGGCTAAAGGTGAAGGCTGAGTGAGGGCCAGGGAGAGAGGCACAGACGGGGGTGATGACGCTTCTGCGTGGTTGATCCCAGACGGTGCGAAGTGTGAATAGACAGTGGAGGAGGGAGTTGAGTCCCTAAGTATGTGGGCCCTACTGGTTGGTGTTGCTGATAAGGATCTGTCTGACGGTTCGAGACAATCCGCGATATCTCAGGATGGTGTGCTGTGACTTGTTGGTGATGTGCAAAGTAAGTCGAGCAGTTCTGTATCCAACCCCGCGATTGCCGGGAACCTAGGCCGACGTCCTCCAATACACTTACCCTTGTCTTACTGTCTTTCTCTGCCGTGCCCTGTCAGCCGTTGATGCAAGACGCAATACGTAGAAGAGTGACTTGGTGATGGTTACCTCATCCTCCACCTAAAGGATCGGGGACCCACCCCGACATGGGCGACGATCCCTCCAACCAGGTCTCTTTCTCGAGATCCAGTGGTGGAGCAGCTTCTGGTAAATGTCCTGAATCTCTGGGGAACAGACGAGGCGATCGCGATGGCTCCCCGGATAACGGACGTGGACAGCGACGGAAGCGGGCGCGATAATGGCCTATAAAGAATCAATTCGCTGGGAGTCGGGTGTTTCTCTGCTTATCTGTATGTCCATCACTCTTTTTCCCCCCATTATTAGAATCCTATCAGCCCAACATGGCCGTCAAGTCACATCGCATCCGAATCTCCATCGACCGCGGCGGCACCTTTACCGACGTCCACGCCGCAATCCCCGGACGAGACGACATCATCCTCAAGCTGTTGTCCGTCGACCCGGCCAACTATAAAGATGCTCCCACCGAGGGAATCCGCAGAATCCTCGAGCTGGTGACGGATCAACAGCTACCGCGAGGCCAGTTGCTGGACCTCTTCCATGTCGAGTCGATCCGAATGGGCACCACCGTCGCCACAAACGCCCTTCTCGAGCGCAAGGGCGAGCGCGTGGCTTTGGTCACCACCAAAGGATTCCGTGACCTGCTCGCAATTGGGAACCAGTCACGGCCCAATATTTTTGACCTGTCCGTGTCTCGCCCTGAAGTCCTCTTCGAAAGCGTCGTCGAGATAGATGAGCGCATCACCATGGAGGACTATACCGAGGACCCGGCATCCTTCAAGACAGCCCCAGACGCCGAGAATCCCGACCTCGTCACAGCTGTTACCGGCGAAACTGTGCGAGTACTCCAGAGACCCGATCTCGCTCTAGTGAAAACCCAACTCCAAAATCTCTGGGACGACGGGTTCCGCTCGATTGCCATCGTCTTCGTCCACTCATACGCATACCCAGATCATGAGCTTTTAGTCGGGAAACTGGCCCTAGAAATGGGATTCTCAGCAACGCTATCCTCAGAAGTGCAGCCCATGATCAACGTCGTCCCGCGCGGCATGTCCGCTGTGGCCGACGCGTACCTGACGCCTATCATCCGCCAGTACATCGATTCCATCTCGGCCAACTTCAACGGCGGCTTCTCGTTGGCGGCCACTCGCATCGAGTTCATGCAGTCCGACGGTGGCCTTGTTGACTACCGCAAATTCAGCGGCCTCAAGGCTATCCTCTCGGGGCCAGCGGGAGGCGTCGTTGGCTACGCGCAAACCTCATGGGACGCCGAGGAGCGCTGTCCGATTATTGGCTTCGACATGGGCGGCACGTCCACCGATGTGTCTCGTTATGCCGGCGTATACGACCACGTATTCGAGACGACGACGGCTGGCATCGCAATCCAGTCACCGCAGCTTGACATCCACACTGTTGCCGCTGGCGGTGGTTCCATCTTGACCTGGAAGAACGGCCTGTTCAATGTCGGGCCTGAATCTGCGTCGGCGCATCCCGGGCCAGCCTGCTACCGAAAGGGAGGACCTCTGACTGTTACGGATGCGAATCTCTTCCTTGGACGGCTTTTGCCAGAGTACTTCCCCAAGGTCTTTGGGCCCAAGGAGAACGAACCATTGAACCGGGAGGTTGCCGAAGCCAAGTTCATCGAGTTGACAAACGACATCAACCAAGACCGGAAGCTCGCCAGCCTTACTTTGTTCTCGCCCGAAGAAGTAGCATTGGGCTTTCTAAAGGTCGCCAATGAAGGCATGGCAGGGCCGATTCGGGCTCTCACTGAGGCTCGAGGGTACGAAGCCGCCGATCATCATCTTGCATGCTTCGGTGGTGCGGGAGGACAACACGCTTGCTCCGTCGCCTCGGTGCTAGGCATCTCCCGCATCATCATCCACAAGTATTCTTCTATTCTCTCGGCATACGGCATGTCATTAGCCGACGTCGTTCATGAGATCCAACGGCCTGCCGCCACTACCTACACCCAGGATTCCGAGGGCGCCATTCGTGAACAACTTGAGGCTCTTGCTGCTCAGGCCACGGTTGAGTTGACGAAGCAAGGATTCGCACCGGAGCGCATCAATCACGAAGCCTATCTCAACATGAGATATGCCGGCTCTAGCAGCTCACTAATGGTGTTGAAGGGGGCTGACTGGAACTTCAGACGCGAGTTTGAAGAGGCCCACAAGCGAGGATTTGGATTCCATTTTCCCGAAAAGGCCATTATTGTCGATGACGTTCGCATCAGGGCCGTTGGCGTTGCTCGTCAGAAGGACGCCAAGAGCCCTTTTACTCAACTGAAAGCCGTACAAAACATCGTGACCCCTTTTCCACGCCCCAGTGGAACGAGTATTGTCTATTTCGAGGGCCACGGCCACTTAAACACCCCGATTTACGAGCTTGAAGGAATTCCCGTCGGAGCACGCCTCGCAGGGCCAGCTATGATCATCGACAACACACAAACCATTCTTGTCACCCCGGGCGTAACAGCAACTACGCTCGATTCATACGTCATCATTGACAGCGCTTTAAATGGCAGTTCCAACTCCAGGCCAGCACAGGAAGAGTTCAGCCCAATTCAGCTCACCGTCTTCGGGCACAGATTCATGTCCATAGCGGAGCAAATGGGCCGCACCTTGCAAAAGACTGCCGTCTCAACCAACATCAAGGAGCGACTGGACTTTTCATGCGCCATCTTCAGCCCGGATGGCGGCCTGGTTGCAAACGCGCCTCATGTTCCTGTCCACCTGGGGTCTATGCAATTTGCGGTTCAGTACCAGCACAAGTTGTGGGAAGGCCGGCTTCGAGACGGCGATGTCCTGGTTTCAAACCATCCCTCCTGTGGCGGAACTCATCTGCCGGACATTACCGTCATCACCCCCGTCTTCGACAAGGGAGAAATCACATTCTACGTTGCCTCGCGAGGACATCACTCGGATATCGGAGGCATCCTTCCAGGGTCCATGCCACCGACTTCGTTTGCGCTGTGGCAAGAAGGTGCCTCGATTGAATCAACGAAACTTGTCAGCGAGGGCCGCTTCGACGAAGATGAAGTTCGACGACTTCTGCTCGAGGAGCCTGCGAAATACGAGGGCTGCTCGGGTACCAGAAGGTTGCAAGACAACATATCCGACCTCAAGGCACAGATTGCAGCAAACGCGAAAGGAATCTTGCTGATCAAGGCTCTGATTGCCGAATTCGGTGTTGTATGTGTCCACCGATACATGTATGCCATCCAGCACACAGCTGAGGATGCTGTGCGCAGTTTGATGAAGTCCACCGTCGCCAAGTTTGGCCCAGAACCGCTCACGGCCGTTGACTACATGGACGACGGAACTCCCATTTCGCTCAAGATTACCATCTCGCCGGAAGGCTCTGCCACTTTCGACTTCGCGGGCACAGGACCTCAAGTTCTAGGCAACACAAATGCCCCCATTGCAATTACGCATTCAGCCATTATTTACTGTCTCCGTGGCCTCATCTCATCTTCTGTCCCATTGAACCAAGGCTGTCTAGCACCCATCGACATCAAGATCCCCGAAGGCAGTATTCTCAACCCCGGTGCTGGCCTCGCCGTTGTTGGCGGCAACGTCCTTACCTCGCAGCGCGTCACAGACGTTGTCCTTCGCGCATTCCGTGCTTGTGCCGCAAGTCAAGGATGCTGCAACAACTTGACCTTTGGCACCGGTGGCAAGGATCCCATCACCGGAGAGCACAAAGACGGCTTTGGTTACTACGAGACCATTGCGGGCGGAGCCGGTGCAGGACCGACTTGGCAGGGTCAGAGCGGTGTTCACACGCACATGACCAATACCCGAATCACGGACCCGGAAGTCTTTGAGAAGCGATATCCATGCATCTTGAGACGATTTGAACTCCGCCAGGATTCGGGTGGCAAGGGTCGGTACAGGGGAGGCGACGGGACTATCAGAGAGATCGAGTTCCGAGTTCCCGTGCAGTGCTCCATTCTCAGCGAGCGCAGGTCTCGTCAACCTTACGGAATGGAGGGCGGCGGCGACGGCAAGTCCGGCATCAACTTGGTCATCGTCGATGACATAATGACGGGCAAGAAGAAGATGGTCAATTTGGGGGCAAAGGCCACTACGAAGCTTCTTCCTGGGGAGAGTGTCATTGTAGAAACACCCGGTGGCGGTGCTTGGGGATCCGAATGATGAAGAGAAATTAGGATGACCATTATATAGCCTTTTGAACTCACAGGATGCATGTTGGCGGTTGCAGATCCATAGGACATCATTAAATTAATTCAAGGGCAAAAGGTCAGACGATAGTAACTGTTTCTGATAGTTATCTTTGCTTACCGTGGATCTCCCGGAGTCCCAACGCACGGCTTAAAATTCAGCCATTTACAGCCTGGAGGAAACGATTCATTAGGAGCTAGCAATTAGACAGTGAGAAAACTTATCCTTGATAATAGAAATGCTCTAATCTGCCTCCTACTCAATACTTCTCATTTGAATCCACCAGTTGGATCTTAAAAACTGAACATCTGCGAAGGGAGGGGCATCGATTCACACGTGGGATCAATTATAGCAGCACATATACCCTAGTGTCATGGCTTCTTATGAGAGCTAAACATTTAATTGAAAAACGCCTTCCCCGGTACCACAAAAATATCCCTCAAATGTGGATATCGCTTGTTCGCATCAAGTCCTTCAGTGAACCGGAACTCGAACAAGAGCAGGCTCAACAGCCATTCGCATTATGTCGGCAAGCTCCCGGCTGCCTACTCTATGCACCGGCCTTCGCTTGATAGTTCTGAAATAATCTGTGAGGTCACGAAAGTCTGGAGCCCTGGATCTCGCTCGTACACTCTCCATCGGCCGGGTTCTCAAGGTTATTTTAACACCCCTTCCGCGATCGTCAGAACGGTGCTGGAGCATATTCGAAAAATCTACAAGACGAGTTAGTAAAGAATGAACTTCGATTGACAATGATCGTTGGCCCAAATGTGAAAAAGAAAGCCACCCAAGTTCGTCCCGGGAGAAGGAGAAGGCAACGGTTCTGGGAGACACATACCCATGTTCACATAATCGTAAATCGAGCTATGTTGTATAGTAAATGCTCGGCCACTGGGATGTAATATGGTGTAAAGGGTTCCGGCTTGGAAAGATTCCAAAGGATCACTGGGATCGTAATATGCCTCAACACGATAGCCAAGAAATAGGTTTTCCCAGAAGTGGCCTGATTCTCCGGGACGTATGCTTCGTCGCGGTCCAGGAGGATTGTTGACCACGGGCGGTGTCAAGCGCTCGCCATCTCCAAACATGAAGCCCACGAAAAGGTGAACAAGCTCGTGTGCAACCGCAACGCCGAGCAGGAATAAGGATTTCTGCCAAGCTTGGCCATCGTTTCCATCTGCTACAATGATTGCGTTGTCTATAACCTGCATAATAAATAGGTTAGTCATAAAACAAGAAAAGACCACCAGGGGGGGTACAATACACGCACCGTCTTGTTGAGGCGGAAAACAGCAGCAAGTTTAGGGGTGTAGTCGTCCATGCCCCCACCGCCACCGACCTCGCCTGGCCAGCCTACTCTCTGCGCCAAGCCCTCACCAGTGATTCGATCACTGACGATAACGTTGGGGGGATCATATCGGCATGTGGTGAGGAATCTATCCACGAATTGGGGCATACCGCTCACATCGCCTTGGAATATGAAGCTCCTTTGTTCCCGGGCGGTAGAACCGCGCCAGACTTCTGTGCCGGTGATTTCCAGGGCTTGGCGACCCCTGGGACACTCGAGCATGGATAACCCAAGGTTTAAGGCGAAAGCAGCAACTCGGAAAGTCCTGGAACTTGGCGGGATATCAGGCGTGTCATACGGGTTCTCTCGAGCCTGTTCGAGAATCCGCACCTTTTCGAGCACGTCAAGACGGAGGCCCGTTAGCGGGGACCGAGCGCTTCGGGGGCTTTGAGAATTGCGAGAAGACATTGCAGTGCGTTAAAGAAGCCGGCTTTTAGAAGTAGTGCAATGAGATGGTAGCAAGGGTAGTTGACAATAAAGTTTGCTGAATGTGTTTGTTCTGGGGGCAGGAGCAGTTGGGAATGAATGATGAATCGTGTTTTGAAACTGGGAGTCGTCGCCTTCTTGTACATTTTGAATGATACAATGGTTTTACATGTTTTAGACTCTCCGAGATACCATTGTTCGTTGTTGGCCTTCGCTATCCCGACTAACATGGCACGATGTCCGCCGGGGCCAACGCCAGTCTACGGGCGGCAAGCGATGCCATCGTCCATGATGGTACTCCAGGATTGCTATAGGGTACCGACTCTCTGGTGCGCCTATCAGAAGGGGGGATAGAGAAGGGGGAAAGGGTCAGACAGGCTTCAAGAACAGGCCAACGTTAGGCGCGCAACGGCAGTCCAGAAACGGCAGAGGCCGGTCCTGGTTGATGCCAAACGGCCTCCCCAGAGATGGAGCCTTGCAACCTTGTCCGGTGTTGGACAGCGTGGGGCTGCGGTCGTTTCTATCTTAGAAATGGCCCACGGCGGCAAGAAGTAGGGATGTATCCGGAGAAGCCGAGAATAGAATAATGCCTGGACCCTGAAAGCGGCCATCAACGTTGCCGCGCGCTTCAGAGTTGTGAACTTGTGATAATTACGGACACTCCTCGGTGGACAATCCTTGTTGGGCTACTTGGCTACCTAAGTAGGCTAGGTTGTCGGGTTTCAGGTGGCAGGCAAAAAAGCGGGCCCTTGTTGCGGGCGCCAATGACGCGATAACGACGGCGCTTAACTAATCCCCAGGCTGGCGCCTAACTCTCACCACCTACTCTCTGCCTTTTCGATTTACTCTCTTGCATCTTGGAAAAAGGCAAACTCGTCAGCCATCAACCCGTGGAAACCAATCCAGAACTCAAAAGCCTTTACAACTATGGATCAAGAGGAACTAGACGCCTTCAGCAAAGTGCTGCACGAGGTTGCTCGCTATGCTCATGATCAGCGGGTGTCGTTCCACACTGTCAAAGCAGGCCATCATCACGACGTCCTCTCCCGCGCCATACGAAACGTCCTCGGTACCGAGCTCGCCATCTTCACGTACGCTCAAATCATCGACGGCCTGCCCACCGCCGATGTGGCCTGGGACCAGAGGTTGCCGGGCATCTACGGGGATCATCCCATCGACGATGTTCATGAGGAGCTCTGTCCAGGCGCCATGGACAAGGCTCGTGAGTTTTACGAGAACTGGGACCCTTCCATTCTCAAGTTTGACCCCAAGGTAATATTTGACAACAACCGCCTCCAATACGTCTTCAATTAACCATTGCTAGGTCGTCCAAGACTACAACAACGCCGAACCAGGTTCCAAGCCATTCAACCTGCGTCTCATCGAACTCGTTGCCGTGAGCCTACACCAAATAGGTGTGACGCTGTTCAAGCTGGATCTTCGCCTTCATCATGGTGATATTGAGAGCATCATCAACTGGAAGATGCCGTCATCGGAATACGCGGTCGATGTGCCGCCTCGCCCGACACTTTTCACTCATCCCGGATACTATGATGACGACGTCTACCCGGAAGGTCTTGCTGATATAGTCGGCTACTGGGCCGAAGATCGCATCATTGGGGGCGTTACCGTCTTTGACCGCCGCCCACAGGCCGACTCCTTGAACCCTCCCAATGTCTACCTCCACCCGTGTCGCGCTCGAGTAACAAATCGTGTGTGTCAGCTACGCGACGAGCAACAGCAGGCATTGGTTGAATTTCTTCTCTCAGACGATCCTTCGCCAGAGTCTCCACTACCTGTCTTGATAGACAAGCAGAACCGTGTCCGCTTCGACTGGATGACAGCACACACCAATGACCACATTTACAGGGACGTATGGGAACGCAAGCCACTCGAGCAACGCGATCTGCAATTCATGTTGAGAAGGCCTCAGATGGAGATTGACTACCCAGAAATTAGGGACATGATGGAACATGTGAACGCACAAGTGGCCATTCCACTTCCCCGGCCGCGATCACCGTCTTTACCTCCGAGTCCTGGTGCTTAGAGGCGTTATTGAAGATATTTACTTTCCTCACAATGATCTCCATCTCCATAATAATATGAACTGTGATTCGTGGACAATTTCCCCAAAGACAGAAGTCCCATTACTGTATGAAGCTTCACTCTTGTTTACTGACAATGACTAGAGTGGCCAGCAACACCTCTATCTACTAGACGTACTAGATGCTTTATACTCTATGCAACGGGACCAGTCTTAACCTTTCGCACAATTCCCTTGCGATAAAGCTCTTCCACAAGATTCAAGATCATAAAATCGCACCCCTTTGCCGCCATAATGTCCACCGCCAGTGGTAAGCTTTGGTTCTGGAGAGTGGAGTTAGAGAAGGTGGTCTCTCCCAAGTTGAAGCTTCCAAGAGTGATGGCATAATCGGGCAGCCCAGCAACAGAGGCAAAGCGGCCGGGATATGCGCGGGTCGCGGCGGGAGGAGCGGTCGCATTCTCCAGCGCTTCGAGAGACATATCGCAAGCCTCGGGGTCTCCGAGTGTAGTGTTGCAATTCAAGGTGGTGTTGAGCTGGAGGATGGTGATGAATTGATCCGATACGCTGGTAATGAGTTCGCGAATGTAAGGGTTGTTTGCGCTGCGACCATAATTAGACTGGCATTTATTAAAGGAAAGGGACGTACATACTCCCGTGAAACATCTGGCTTGTATCTAAAGGTGCTGTCCGGTGTCGTAAAATAGAGATAGATTGCATCCGAGCACGTTTCGTCGTCTGGCAGCAGAAAGTTTTCCGTCACCCAATCGGCCACGCCCTTTTTGTATTCAAGGTCCTGCTCGTGTGTTTCCCTGGCCATGGTGTTGTTTGCAATCATCCAGCCGTACCTGGTTCCAAAAACCATGTGCGGGAACTGTCCATCATGTGAGTCCTTGTATTCTTCTACGAAGCCCTTGCCGAATTCGTTCCATTGTTCGTACCAGGTGAGATTGCGGTACACATTGTCGACAATGCTGGAGATCGGAGTTTCTATGAAGGCAGTAGGCGATGACTTGTTCCACTCCTCATCAATAGAGAAAGTTGACGCGTTTGCCGACAACAGCTTTGATAAAGAATTGATAAATTTGGTCGCTGCTGCAGCCAGTTCTGGAAACTGCTCCTCAGCTGTGGCCAGAGCTTCGGCAGAAGACGGATCGATGAAGATGGACTTTGGGTACTTGCGATAGTCCTTGATGGAACCTGCATAAAGGGCCTTGTTGACTTTAGACCAGATGACAGGATCCCGAGCCAGAATACCAGCAGTGTCCATGGCGGTAGACAGAACAAGAGCCCCAGTCAAGTCGACAGCATCCTGCGAAGGTCTGTTCCCATGAACGCCGTTGGCTGCAGCAGGACCGCGAATAGAGCCTCCAGTATCACTTCCCAAGCTGGCATCCAGCCACTCATACGACGCCACGCTCGCACCAGAGCCGCCGGAGCTGTCGCTGGGAGAGTTGTAGCCGTCTCCACGAGGGTTGAAAGGGAGAAGGTAGTCGATGTGCTCCGTTACGTAGATACCCCCAAAGGCAAACTCGGACAGCTTATTCTTCCCGATGATCACGGCCCCGGCGTTGATGAGCTTCTGCACTGCTGCAGCAGTTTTGTTCTTGACGGAGCTGATCTCGAAGAGCGCTCGGCTGCCTCCGCTGGTCTTCAGGCCTTTGAGGTCGTAGAGATATTTGACAGCAATGCGAACGCCCGCAAGTGGCTTGTCCTTTGTAGGGCTGAAGTGTAATCGGGACGGAACGGCGATGGTGAGACCGCCGGCGGAATGACTTGCGGCACGAAGGGGATGATGCGTTCCAGATGGATCCTGGTATGAAGACTGCGACTGTCAGCGGTGCGGTAATCATCGCAGATTCAGCAACTTGCCTGAATAAATGCTTGGTTGACATCAGGGTATAGTCTGTACGCCTGATACATGTCACCGGTCTGCTTGTGAACAAAATACGGGCCAGGTGCAGTGAAATTCCCATCATTAGAGTAGAAGACAACCGAAACGTTGTACTTGGGCGCCAAGTCTTGTATCCATTCGTTGTTCTTTGTTTCAACCTCTGACTGGATGTAGAGAGCTACGACATATTAATGCAGGCTTCGGGTGGAACTGACTTCTTACCTTGGGCAAACGACGACGTCCACACATCATCTACGTCGTCGTACTTGTCCAGCACAGACCTCACTCTCGAGGCACTGGCAGTGCCATTGAGATCAACAACCGTGACAGGCACAAAGCCGTCGTGATTGCTGGTCTTGTCCGAATCCCATGAGTCTAGCTTCCAAGCCGCTGTCGGGGGCACAAAGTATTCATGGTCTCCCAGCTGGACTTGCCTGGATATGGACAATACGGACGCAAGAGACAAGCGCAGGATGCCCAACAGGACGAAGAAGGAGAGCGCCATTTCAAGCCGAGTAAGCAAGAAACTGCTCGGTGTTGACATGGTGATTTCGGACACAGGCAGACTCAGCAGCCCGGCGTTCTTATACCGCGTGAGATCACGGCCACCGAAGCTGTGCGTCTCCACTAAGCCAGACGCCCGACTCGGTAAGTCATACGGGTCGCCTATTTAAGTATGACATGCTGACGGCCTGCATAGCTTGGCGGGACGTGAACCGGCTAAAAGTCATCTTATTAGCTCAAGCGATCGCCCGATCTACGTCAGGATGCGATGCGACTCTGCGCCCGGAGAGGGCAGTGCGGTAATTGGTTCAGATGCGAAGTTCCGGGGTAATGGCTCAAACTGAGGACACAACCTTCGTGCGGTATTTACACCAAGCTATTTAAAAGGGAGACCCTGGACAGAACAGACTACAGTTCTTTTGGCTGAGTAGTCGGTCATCGGAAGTTTATGAATAGCCGATTCGACAGACCAGATAGGATGGTGACCTCTCTCTGCGACTCCACCAGAACATCGAATATCCCTGGTTTCGATGAGATCATAACTAGCCCTACGAAGTCCAAACGATTCCCGAAAGGACCTACGATGCGCGAAAATGCTGGTCTGTGGGGTCCAAACAAAAGGATTAATGCTCCTTTCCCTTCCGAGATTGGTCAAGAAAGGCCATAACTAAATGACTCAGTTTCTGCATGGGGTCAAGTCGGAACCGATTCATCTCAACGGGAAGCACCCCTTTTATTCCGATTGGTCCTGAAAGATCCTTGAACGGTTAGTTTCTTAAGTGGTTACTGACTTCATGCGCACGGTCTCGTCATATTAGACCGGGAACTTTATTTGAGCAACGATGTGATGATGTATGACCTGATGTTATTGAACCTTAAGAACGGTGTTTTGTACTTCGCTCGTGATAAGTACCACCTAGCAAGGAATTACCAGGGAAGGGGATTTTAGTAGTTAGATTGAAGGAGCGAATGGAACTGGCCAAGTTTTACTGGGTTCATAACGAGACCTGTACGTGAATATAGTAGGCTTTGATGCAGGGTTGGGTTCAGGGCATATGCAGGGACACACACTTGCATGAAAGCGAAGGTGGCATGTATATTTGAGATTTATGGTCACTGCTCTATCTAGTAGGTCCAGTTGAATCTGGCACTTTACAGCAAAGTGATCCTAATATTTCTCAATCTAGTAAATGCGCAATCTCGTGGTGCTCTTGGACGTTCATGCCTGCGAATCATGAATCCGAGTCCGATGAGAGTAGCCATATCCGATCCGTGTGGTTGGTTATACCAAAATCTAGGCAGACACGTGGTATCCCTTGTTGCATTGCTCGCAAGTCTGGCCTCCGGTAAATGGGACGAGGCGCTGACATCCGCAGTCACAAGTGCAGAGAGGCTGTGCCATATCCAGTGGAGCGAGAGACCTTCAAGTCCTTACTAGACTTGATATCAAATATGGTCATGTTGGAAGAGCACATGATGTCCACGGATGGATGATTGGCGTGGTGAGAATGATCTTTTTCTCAAAAGGCTGATGGCGGGGTTTGACTTGTGACTGATAAGTTGTTGCGGCTGTGCTGTGGTGGGGTTGTTGATGAGTTGAGTTCATAGTTGTAAGAGGTTCTACTCAATTTATAGAAATTAGTTGCAGGTAAAGTGATGCATTTCACTGTTCCCAAGTTGCACTTTGAATGAATCGCAACAGGTTCAGTGAGGATAGATTGTCTATCATGTTCGTAATTGACGGTCAATGCTTCGAGCACAATGAAACAGCATTGGTACGTAACAGAACACAACAAATGAAGAAAGACAGCCCAAAAGCATGGTTATATGTAGACTTCCTTTAGTCTCTGACTAAAATAGAGCTGCTAAGGAAATGAACGACTTGTCAGCGTGACCGGAAACGACCCTTCTACCAAACATCCAGAATCCTTCGATTGGCAAAATCTTTCCAAACCTTGCGTTTATCGAGCCTCACTTTACACATATCGGCCTTTCATTTATTTCTTCATAGAGCTTTTTAGTATATTGTTTACCAAATCCAGTCATGATAGGGCCGAGTGCTGATCAACTCTAACCACGAGTGTGCGCAGCCATACAAGGTGTAGCCAGTTAGTAAATGACAGCACAATGCCCGACTTAGATTTTCTGAGTGACTAGATAATTGGGTCAAGTGTGGTCAGTGTAGAACTGTCCTAGTCACGTTGTTCAGTCACAAACGTCTGGACTCGCAAGGGGAGCATCAAGTGCTGTGGCACCACCCTGAAACCCACACAAAGCTGTCATCTAACAGCAAAGAAAATATCAGAAGAATTCACTGTGTTTTCATGCAGGTCTAGAGCAAGGTTGCACTACTCAGATTTCGATGCTCACAGCCAGTTTGTCACAGTCAACAACAGGGAAGAGTCCAAGGCTCCTAAAGGCCCAATAAAATGGAGGCCACCAGACTACAACTGGGACAAAGGTATCATACAACCCTAGCTTCAAGAAATCTGCCAGTACTGAGTTGTCCCTGAGCCACCCCAAAGATGCTAAAGCTGGCATACAGCGAGCGTCGATAAAATACATGCCTCATTCCTCCATTTCCTCCAAACCCCCGTGGCAACATTGTGCATCCATGCTCGACTCTCATCCGGATTGATGCTTAGTCCAAACCGCACAAACATTCTCGCAAGTCCGTGTACTCAGTTTCATCCCATGAACTTCAGAGACGCCTCAAAGTGACTCCAGTACGCATCAGGGTCAATCTCGGGGTCGCCTTTAAGTTTCACGACTCGCCTACTGGCCTGCAGTGTTCTCAAGACCTTGACCAGCATTGCCGCGCGAAGCCGTGCCTTGCTTCCGTCTTCGTTCTCGACAACAATCAAGGAATCGAACTCAGATGGTGTGTTGATATCTCCAAATATGAGAAGGCTAGACCTTTGCCTTGTCAAAGAGACATTGAGACGACGTGGATCGGCGACCAAGGAGGGACCTGTCTTCTTAGTGACGCACAAAGCGAGTACGATAACTTCAGCCTCTCGGCCTTGGAAAGAGTCAATGGTCGCAGCAACGATGTCTTTGAGGACATCGTCTTCTTTGAAGCGCTTCTGGATCGAGCGAAGGTTCGCACGGTACGGTGTCAAAACAACGACGTCGGAGGGCGAGAGACCAATTGTCTGAATCATGTCAGAGAGGCATTTGGCTATGCAATCCGCCTGGCGTGGGTTGAAGCGCGATGCGCTTTGCGGATAGTTGCGACAGGGACAGTTGACACAGTTGAAGAAAATAGGCAGCAGCTTGTCGGGGGCCGATGATGGAAGACGATGCTTTGATGTCAGGTACTTTTCGACCTTCATGCCAACGGGAAAATTGACAGGAAGACACGAAGGTGCGTACTTGATGTGCGCTTTGAGCTCATAATAGACTGCATTGAGCGAAAGGTCGAACATGCCGTCTGCCATTCTGTGCTGGGTATACAAGTGAAAGACAGGCCATCCAAGATGCATGAACCAGGTCAACCACGAGATAGGTGCATCGCCGGCAAAACGGTTGATTGGAAGGCTTGAAATACTCCACTGGTGGGAACCTGAATACAGAGAATTGTTGGAGTCTGGGCCGAGCTTCTGCAGAGCCGTCACGAGCAGTGGCGCGAGTTGTTTCTCATCTCCGACCGCGATCATGGGTCGAGGGGTGTTTCCGAACACTAGCAGTCCATCGGCGCGGAACATGGCTCCCGCCTCGTCAAAAACAACAGCGCGCGCTGTCTGAGAGTTGAAGCTCACGTACGGCTCCACGTTGGAGGTGGCGGGCGTGGTGGCGACAACGTTGGCGCAGGAGACGACGAGGCCCATGAGATTCGTCAGTATCTCTTTCTGCGCGAGTCGGGAAGAGCCTCGGCGGTACTGATCCAAGGTCATGGTCTCGTTCGCAAGGCCGACCAGTCGGGAGAATTTGGTCAAGTCGCGCATCTTCGTGTGATTGGTGGTGTCGTCCTCCTCTGGGTCCTCAGGCTCGCTCTTGTCGGTGTTTCCGTTACCGCGGGTGGGAAGCAACTTGATGAGCTTCCGGTGGAGGCTCCACAGAGCCGTACAGTCGTTTCGAGACAGAGCGGGAACGGCCGTCGACCCGAGGACCCGAAGCGTCCACCAACAAAGAGATCGTTTGAATCGCCACGGAGATGTGCTCCAGCCGTCGTCCTCATCGATGGTTTTCCCACCCAAGATGTCCATGCAGTTGTCCATCTCATGCCTCTGGTTGTATCCACGAAGCAGCATCAGCTGTTTGGTGGGAACACTCGTTGCGATGAGCTTGTCGATGGTCTCGGTGGAAATGGTGCCAACTCGATCCAAGATATTGTCCGTGGCGACATTGGATGGGGCGCTAACCAAAACTTGGCGGATGTTCTCGTTGAGACATAGCAAAGTGACGATGACGGAGGCCATGTGAGATTTTCCTGTCCCCGGAGGACTGGAGATGAGACCTAAACCAAGATGGAGATTGGCGAAGTACTTCTGAAAGCGAGCGCGATCGTCCTCGTAGACAAGCTCAAGGCATGCATCCAGGACCTTAGGAGAGACGCCGCTGAACAGGTCAAACTTTGGCAACAACGGCAGAGAGAGCGAGTCGGAGAATGTCCCTTGAGTGAATAAGCCCCAGAGGCCTTGTCCGTTGATAAGATCGTTGAATAGAGACTTTTTGAAGACCGCCAGGGGATCATCACGCATCACCTCGGGCCAGGTCTCAGAGGCGTCCAGTCGATTGACGGCATTGACGCGCCTTTTCTCTCCCTCAAGACCGGAATAACAGACTAAAGCGAGTCTATGCCTAAGGTCTTCGGGAACCGCCTCTGCCTCTTTGTGATTGTCGGAGGCAATCGGGGAGAAGTCGCAATCCTCGCCACCTCGGTCATGGTTTGGGCGTATGAGTGCGACAGGGATATACTTCCTCAGATTGAGACCACGGAGATGGGGCGAACCGTAAGTGAGATGAATCGCCTCCCAAGTGACTGGTTCCTCGCGGTTGTCTGGCGAGTGGATGCTGACTCGGATCAAACTGCGATCTCCCTTCAGAGCACGACGGGCTGCGCTCCAGTGTTGATGATCCTTTACAAGTCAGCATGTAGCACGTTCAGGCTATTGGATAATGTTACCCATTCGTCTTTTCTGGGTTCCAAGAGGGCCACGAATCGATTGGTTTCTCGAATGGGCCGTTGGCCGATCTTCTAGATCATGCCAAGGACGGGGATCTTGGCCATCTCCTTCAAGGCGGCGTCGAAATCCCAGACATCCTGCACGTGCATTTGAGTCAAGCAGGTGTTGCGTTGGTTGGAATCGTCGTATCTGATTCTTGGCTCGAAGCACAATCCGCGGTTTCGTGGGATTGTCTCCGTGTAACGCTCCAAGTTCCAGGTGTGCCTGCTCCCTAGTCAGTACTGGTAAAGAGAGAAGTTGGTGTTGCGGTCAAGGTCAAGTCTTACTCATCGCCAAATCCGTAGCTGAACGGCGTGCAGTTCATGGTGGACATGTCGAAGAGGCTGTCCAATTGGGATTCCTCGGCCTTGACCAGGAAGGTGAATTCTCGCTGCAGGAGTAGGGAAGTCAACTTGACAACGCCATTGATGGGTTTATCGTGGTTGATCCAGCTGTCGACCTCGGGGGTCCGCCCTCGAAACGGGAGCCCAAAGCCCTGGACGGTCATGGCATGTTCGTTGTGGACTTGGACGGTAACCATGCGGAAGGTGTTCTCGGTTTCAGGCGGGAGATGAAGCTTCAGTTGGTTAAACTGGGCTTCGGAGACAGCTTTGTGGCTGATGGTGATCCCGTCACGAGGGAGTTTGCACACGATAACGAAGCTTTGTGTTGCTTCAAGGCTCAGGCTTGCGCTGTACCATGCGGAGTCCGTGGTGTCATTGTCACGCGGGAAGGCCAAACGGATTCCGAGATGACCGCTTGAGTTTGCCGGGGCATGCTTGAAGAGGGAGAGCCCGGCCAAGGAGTCGGCGTAGACTGCCTTCCCAAGGCCCGGCTTGGCCAGGTCATCAGTGACTAAGGCGCAGGGGTACAAAACAGCTTTGATCGAAAGCCGAGGCTGAATGCCGCAAACAGATTTGATCCCGGCCATGGCGACTGGGAAAAGGGAGGAGAGGTGGCGGAGAGACACAACGGGTGGTGGTGGAGGACGCTTGAGGGAGAAGGTGTGTGAAGAGATGAAGCGGGGAAAAGCTCTTCTGCGTTGCTGCCTGTTTCCTGAGGTGCATAACCTAAGCTGATGCCTCATTGGAGTTTGGAGACTCAATTGGTTTGTGGCATCGGGGAAATGGATGCACCAGAGTGGTTGAGAGGAAGCCAGACGAGACGTGAGTGGCTACCCTAAACCACGGCGATTCGTTGCGCAGGTTGACTTGAAACGAATCAGAGCGCTCCGTTTGTTTCCCTCCGGTGGCGAGAGCCTTAGGTAATAATACCTCGAGGGCCTCATGAATCAATCAATGACTCGGAAGAAAGAATTGTGCTTCCGCAGTGACTCCCTGCCATGACTCGTCACCACGACGGCCGATCCAACCCAAGGTCAACAACAACACAGAGAACGCAGCAATTTGAAGTTGGAATCATTAAATTTTAAACCGTGGACTAAAAAGACTATCTCATCTGTTCATGAAATGACGTCCGGACCACCTCAACCCGCTTCGAGATGCCCTGGCGCCCAGTCGAGCCATGGCTCTCCACCTCGCTATCCATATCGCTCCCTTTGAGCGACTCGGTGATGATGTGTCTCTCGTCACTCTTTCTTGACGTGGTCGTCTCGGGGCCACTGACAGAAACAACCTGATGACTCTTTGCTGTCCCTCTCCAGAATCCTGGGTGCGAAGCTTGTGCGGATATGTTGGACAGGTTGTATCCTTTCGAATTGTCGCCTCCGTAGGCAGAGCTCTTCTTCGTCGAGCCAAAGATGCGAGGAAACAGCCTGCTCATTGGCTGCTTGAGCACGGGCAAACACGCACTGATGATGCCGAGATTGGCTTCGATCAGGGTCCACATGCCGCGCTCGATGAAGTTGTATGTGCTGTCTGCCTTGTTCTTGAGCGAGTTTTGGACCGACGTGGTTCGAAGAATGGACGCAACCGTGACACTGTCGACAGGCTAAGGTTAGTACTTGAAAGTATAGGAAGGAAGTTCAGTAAAGACTTACAAGCCGCCAATCAGGAACACACCGCACAACAGCAACCTCTGGCGCATGTTCATCTGCAACGCCATGATGGACGGGATTGGAAGTGTCAACACCATGATGTCTGTGATGATATTCGTAACGGCGTATGCCACCCAAAACTTGTTACTGTCGATGCATACGGCATCAACTGACTTGTTCCATGCCCCCTCGATGGGAACACACTGCCAGATGGTCGCGCAGACTCCTCCAATTGTCCAGGCCACAATAATTCCCATGACGATATAACAAGCCATCCGGAAGGTGCGGGTGACGAAGAGCCGGAGATATAGTAGAATGGCGGTGACCTTGTTGAGGCAGACAGTGACCTTGTACGGCGTCTGCGCGATGAAGAACATCTTGAGGGCCGCTCGAAGTTCCGGCTTGGTGAGATCGTCTTTGTGCATCCCGTAGCCATTTCCGATGGCCAGCTGCATGCAGACGGAGACGATGATCGACGAGAGCTGTTGCGGGTCAGCGACGATCAGGATCATCAGTGTCGATCAAAGCATGGGCCAGACAACTTACCAGCGAGACGGTAATGGCAGCGTCGTCCCAACCTAACTTGTGCATCGAATAGCGAGTCGAGCACCTGGCAATGACGAACAACCCTGCGGTGATGATCATCACCAAAGACGTAATGTACAGCTTCCAGCCCTGGTTGTCGACCCCGTCGACAGGGAATCCCATGCCTTTGTCCCCCATTGTCGGAATCACGGGTTGCAAAGCATACGAATAGAGACGTTTATCGAGAGAACAGGATTTGCAGAGGAGGAGCCATCTTGCTCGTTGTATATATGAAAAGCCTGACAGCCACAATCTTCCCACTCGCTTCACACATGATCGGACACGTCGTAAAGCGAAACGGGCCTCCCACCCCGACAGCCGTTTTGATAAATAGAACATGGGGGACACATGTGTGTGTGCTGCAGCCACCAGGGGTATTCTCATCCCGTCACGTTATTCGGTACAAGTACGAAATACGAAGCCCTTGCTTGCGTTAGCTTGATACTGGGCGTGCCCGGAATGTATCGGGGACCTGGAGGAAATCAGACGAATCCTTCGCGGAAAGACCTCGAATCAGCAAGCTCTGTGAGGTTCTCGCATCGATACCCAGGCGAGGGCATAAAAAAGCAAGGCGGCATATCATCAGCTCTTACCGAGCAGCCGAGCCCGTCCTGGGTTTAGCGAGCTGTCGGCGAACTCGGGCGGTGCTCATCGGGGACGGAAATTGACTACTGGATGAGGAAGCGATCGTCGGCTTTAAATCGCATGTTGACCGAGGTGCCGGTATCCCCACAGTATGTGGTGTCAGTTCATGCAGGAGTGTGGCGCAACGGGCATTCCCATGTCCCTGGGATTGTCGATATTGGTGGATTTAGGCCCTGGCCCCTGAAGACGGCAGAGGAAGCGTTGAAGGTCCGGTGCCAAGGGAATCTGCTCGCTCAAGTGGCCGTTTTGGTGGGATTGGGAGCAGATGGCGCGGAAGCACGCGGCGGATGAGGAGACGGTGGGATTTGGACCCGAGAGATTAGCCGTTCAGTCATGGATTCATAAAGGCCAAGCCGTGAACTATCGATTGTGACCCTTGGGCTGACCTTTTCGACCCTTGGATTGACCGTTGCAACCGTTATTGCCTTACTGCAAGCGAGACGTCAACTCCATGTGGCTGCCTCCACGTCCACGGCGTTGGAAATGAGCACGGATCGGACGGTTGAGACGCAGCTTGAAAAGGGCGGTCGATCCCCCCGTGGATTGACGTGAACCGAGAGAGTCTAGACCAGCATCGACCGGCCATTGCAACTTCCATTGCAACCAATCACAATTCAACCGCCATGCATTCGTCTCTGTTCAAGTACGCGACGTCGTTCGCCCTCTGGGCCAGCCTCGCGGCCGCGGCGCCTCTGCAGTGCGACACGACCAAGTTCGTCACCGTGGACACGAGCAACGGCCCCGTCACGGGACATCTCGCGTCCAACTCGCCGTGCGTCGTCGAGTACCTGGGCATTCCCTATGCGAAGCCTCCCGTGGGCGCCCTGCGCTTTGCGCCGCCCGAGAAGTTCGCGTCGACGAAGCCCTACGAGGCCGCCAGCTTCGGCTTCGACTGCCCGCTGTCGCCGAGCAAGAAGGTCGACTATCCCAGCATGACCTCGCAGGCCCAGGACATCATCTCCTACTTTGCGAGCAATGCTGGGACGCCGCAGAGCGAGGACTGCCTGACCTTGAACGTGTGGTCCAAGGCCACCGCCAACTCCGCCAAGGCCAACAAGCCCGTGGTGGTCTTCTTCTACGGCGGACGTGAGTTGATGCCGCTTCTATTCCCAATGCGAACAACCACTGACATAGCTGCACCAGGATTCGCCATTGGCAACACCAACAGCCCGTTCTACAACGGCAAGTACTTTGCCGATGCCGAGGACGTCGTCGTCGTCACCGTCAACTACCGCATCAACATCTTCGGCTTCCCCGGTGCGGCTGGCGAGACGCAGAACCTGGGCCTCCGCGACCAGCGCGCCGCTGTGGAATGGATCCGCGACAACATCTGGCGCTTCGGCGGCAGTCCCACCAAGATCACCATCGCGGGCCAGTCCTCGGGCGGCGTGGCCGTCGACTACTGGACCTACGCGTACCGCAAGGACCCCATCGTCAACGGCATCATCGCGCCCTCTGGAAACGCCTTCAGCTTTCCCGTGAACACTGCTGCTGTTCAGGAGAAGAACTGGAACTCGGTTGTCTCTGCTGTTGGCTGCAGCGATGCCGCCGATGTCATGGCCTGTATGCGCGAGGTCGACTGGGAGGACATCAAGACGGCCGCCGCCGCCATCAGGCCCGCCTCGAGCTCCAGCGTCCTCCGGTCCATCCCGCCGTTCTACCCCAAGCCCGACGGCGAGATCGTCTTCTCCGACTACACCAGCCTGACCAAGGCCGGCAGCTTCGCCAAGGTCCCCATCCTCTTCGGCCACAACCACAACGAGGACGGCTACTACCGCATCCCGGCCTACGGCAACGGCGTCACGCCCACCGACGCCCAGGTCACGTCCTTCCTGCTCGAGTCCTTCACCTGCCCTATGTCCTACCAGGCCCAGGCCCGTCGCAACTACAACGTCGCCTCGTGGGCCTACCGCTACCTCGCCGACTGGGACAACACGCGCCTGTACCCGACCAGCGGGGCGTACCACGGGGTGGATCTGCACATGATCTTCGGCGCCTCGGTCGACGTCAGCGGCATCGCGCCCTCGGCCGACCAGAAGAAGCTCACCAAGATCATGCAGCACGCCTGGTTCACCTTCAGCGACAACCCGACGAACGGTCTCAGCCAGCTCGGTTGGCCCAAGTTCAACCCCAACGCCAAGACGTTGGTTCTGCTAGGCAAGGACACCAAGCCCAGCGTCGAGTTTGTGAAGCCGTCGGTGTACGATGCGCCCTGCTCTACGGTTACGATGGGTGCGCTTGCAACTTCATGAGCGATTCAAGTCTAATAGACTAATATATAATGTTATTGATGTCATGAACGACAGTGAATCAACCCGCACTCGATTGAATCTGCCTTGATTGTGTGACTGTCCTAATTCAATATGTTCTGAAAAGGAGTGCTATCCACTGTAACCATAATACAGCCTAATAAAATCCTCTGAAGATATATACAGATGCTAATCCTGTCCTAACACCAACACCTAGTTAGTACTAATCCTAACTATCCTTAACTGATCCTTACCTGTGTCCCTAATACCAATACTACTACCTAACTACCCTTAACTGACCCTTACCCATGTCCCTAACTACTGCAGGGTATTATTTGCTTACGTCATAGACTGTGCCCCCTCTTCAATATCAAGCACCGTGGTTTCTTCTCCACACCACTCAAGCATCAATCAATACCAATCGGCACCACCGTTTCGCAAGCTTTCTTAGTTGGCTGTCAGCAGCTAGGCGAACAGCTAGCTATTTTTGATGCTTAACCGAACCCCCCATGACGAAGCTTAATAACCCCGGTGCGCGAGCCCGCCCATCTTCGCACCAAGACGTCGACTTCAACCTCATTGAGCCTATCATTCAAGAGATATGCCAAGTCTCTGGAACACCAGGACTCGCAGTTGGAGTATTTGACCGGGACGGCAAAATATTCGACAGCTATCACGGCCACCGAGACAAGAGACTGCCCCCAGATGCCGAAACGGTCTTCAACCTCGGCTCCATGTGCAAAGGCTTTACTGCATTCGCGGTTGGCTGTCTTGTTGACGAAGGCAAGCTTCATTGGGATGAACCTATTGGCAACGTTGTCGAGGATTTGAGAGAGACGGCCAATGGAAAATTCACAATCCGGGAGCTGCTGAGCCATCGCACAGGCTTGTGCAGGTCGGACGCGCTGTTCATCGGGTCGGACAACCAGCTGCTTCTCACTAAGGCCCAGGGCGACGACATCTTTGCCTCGCTCGCTGCCTCTCGCCCTCCTCGCCAGGATTTCATCTACAACAATTTCGGATACCATGCCGTGGGGCGCGCCATCGAGAAAAGTCTCTTCCATGGACTATGGCAATTTTCTTGCCCAGCGCATCTTTGAGCCCCTCGACATGAAGCGCACATTCACCCAGCTTCCACCCCTTTCTGACAACAACGTCGCGCAGGCCTACGTTCCATATCACAGCCTCGAGCTACGCCAAGTGCCACCTCCTATCATCTCCAGTGACACCGTTGCCTTCGCAGCAGGTGGCATCCGAAGTTGTATGCGCGACCTTTTCATCTTCTATTCCCTTCTCCTGCGAAGACTTTGCTCGCCGAAAGTGGATTCCCCAAAATACTCCAAGTAGTGATGCTGCGATTGCATGCCATTTAAGAGAAACTCGCCTGCCTTGCCGGTGTGTTTGGTCGGCCGGATATCGAGGTACAGCTTCAACCCGGCATTACTGTAAACGCCATACTTATCATCCAGGTCTTCTTCAGCTCCCCCAGAGCTCTTGTGACGTCTGTAGTCCTCCATCAAGCGAGAGTAGGTGCCCAAGGCCTCACGTCTCTTGTCTTTGACCATGCTGACTAGGTCGAGCGCCGGACGAAGCTGGAACAGTTCTTGCATAATCGCTCTGGCGGTCCAGTCCGAAGCATCTCCCAGGGCTTGCGAATTGCTGAAGACAACGATTGCTGACTGTGTCTCCGGGAATATGCACAAAGTTGTGAGGTATCCCGTGACCATGCCCCCATGGTAGAGCATCAGTCGGCGCGCAGAATCTTGGCCGAGAATCGGGCTTTCGTTGGCACCGTTTACCGACATGAAACCGTACATTGGCGATGGCATTGACAGGCGTGACCATCCATATCCGTAGGTGTTCTCTGTAAGCCCTTTGTGAGAAAGCTGAGCTTGGTGTGCTGTGATTGTGCTCATTTCCTTCAGCACAGAAGCACTGGCGTCGCCTTGTCGTTGTCCGATGCTGTCCAAGACTGCTCTAGCCCACTTCAACATGTCTGGGACTGTCGACCACAGACATCCAGCCGGACCCATGATGGTACTGTCGGAGAGATCTGGGCGAGGGAGTAGCCCGGGCGTTCCGTCGTCCTTGACGTAGTGAGGCTCTGCGACGTTGTCGTCACTGAACTCGTCGCGGGATAGTCTGCTTCGGCGCATCTCCAGCGGCTCGAGCAGGCGTTGCATCAGGAATGACGACCAACTCTTGTGTCCGCTTACCCTGTCAATGATGCGCGCCATGATGACATACATGTGGTTGCAGTAGCTCCACTGGGTTCTGAACGGTGCAGCAATTGGCAAATGGGCGACCACATGAACCACATCCTCCGGGCTTAGGAGGTTCTTTCCCGATGCACCGTATCACGAGAGGTCAAGCTGCGCAATGCCAGTGGTGTGCGACAGAGCATCGTGAATGGTTGCCCGATCCCCAACCACCGAATCAGAGACAGCGGAACGGCAGGTGTTGCGACAACTTGTCACTCCATGAGAGCTTTCCTTCATCGACCAGCATTCCGCAGCAAGAGGCTATCATGGCCTTCATGGTTGAGCCAATGATGTAAGCAGTGTCGGCATTGGCTGGTATCTCTTTGGTTGCGTCGCGCCATCCGTCAGCACCTTGGAGCACGACTTGGCCGTGGTGAAGGACTCCAAAGGAGACAGATGCTGCGCCTGTGACCTTGCGAAGGCGGGAAATGGTGGGCAGCAGAGCCGCCAGCCTGGTCAAGGGAAATGAGCGTCTCGGAAGTCCAGCAGAGTCATAGCAACCAGCCACTCACCGCTCTCGCGTCTGAGAGATATCGACGTTGGTCGAGACGATCCTGCCACCGCCCATAGTTGAGGAGAGTGGCCGATTGAGGTGGGTAGGTAGAAATTGGCCTTGATTTCTCCTGTAGTGGGTGGGTGCAACTTGACGAGAGATGGAGAGACGCTTCCGCAGCTAGACCTGCCCTGCTCATGTGTGCAAAAGGTGCCAGCGTGATGATGAAATCACCCCTCGTTCGGTGCAGTCATTTCGACGTGGCAATGCCGGTCTTGGAATTTGGGGCAACACAAGAAAGCCTGGTTTGATGCAACTCTGTATGTGCACCCTGGAGAACTAGGCTGAACTTCCGCACGTTGCGATGTCCTTCCTTTCTTTGTGCTCAGTGTGCCGAGCCTGCCACCTGCCTCGTCGAGCGTCCTCGGTATCCGCGCAGTCTTAAATACAAAGCTCTGTCAGATAGATTATCCAGAGACAAACTTCGCTGGCTATCATCACAATCAAGTCAACCCACCATGGCGCAAAGTGTCCAAGGCGCAGTGCTTCCGGCCGAAATCTCATACTTTGAGCCTCTCGACCTGCATACTCTAGAGAAGCCCTACATTTCGAATGTGCCATTCGTTGAAACGGATGGTGCCTGGAACAGTCTCATCCAAGTCAAGCACCGGAAACAGGTCATCGACATTCGTAGCTATGAACGCGACTTTTCCATCGCCAAAAATGGGTTCGAGTACGTCAAGCACAGCTTCACGCACCCGCCCGTCGACCGCATCGACTCCTTCGATGACCCATATGTCGCTGAAGTCGAGCAATTCTTGAAGGGCTATTTCCGCTCCGACATGGTTCTCATGTACGACGCAATTGCAAGTACAACTAGGCTTGGAAACCTTCCGCAGTGGTCGCGTTAGCTGACTGAAACTGACGAGTACCTTTCATGCATGCGGGTTCGCCGGGTTGGCTTAGATGGGTACTTCCAGCAGGCAGACGCAGTGTGCACATTGGTAAGCAATAGTCTATGTTCATCTCGGTATCCCGTAAAGGGATCCCTGCCACCATTACTCCGTACTCTTCATTGACACCAGATAGATCACACTCCAGAAAACTGCCGAGGAATGGCTGATCGTGTTTGACAATGCAGATGATATTGAACTGCTTCTCCACTACTGGCCCGCTGCAAACAACGGCTCTATTCTTGTCACAAGCCGTGATCCCGCGGTCACCCGACGCACACATGAAGGTGAAAGAGTGGAGAGCATGGTCTTGGACGACGCGAAAGACATGTTCTTCAGTGCCATTAACAAACTTGTGATGCGAAATGAACATACCGACCAACTTGGAGAGAAAATCCTCCTCGAACTCGGTAAGTACTGGCTCATAGTTCCGTGTGGCATTTGACTTTGCTTAACATCGCTTGTGCGCCTCTCCAGGATGCTTGCCTCTGGCCATCAGCGCGGCTACTGGCATTATTGTCTAGACCCAGTGCGACCTGCCCGACTTTCTCGAATTATGCCAGGAAAACAAACACGACCCGGAGCCTTTTTCTCACCTGAACCCAGATGTCACGAGCCTCGACTGCGAGCACTCACTAGCGACTGTTTGGAACATCTCGTTGCAGAACATCGACGCACAGAGCACTCAACTGTTACGCATCTTTCCGTATCTTGACCCTGACGGCGTTCCAGTGAGCCTTCTTCGAAAGGGGGCTCATGGAAACCAGGATGCCGGTTATCTGGCTTCCGCAACTACGTTTCTCCAGGTTTCTCGGCAATTGATGAAGCATGGTCTCTGTGCAAGAGCTAATGTATTCTGCGATACGGTATCCGAATTGAAGAGCACTGATCCGGCTACAACCGCAATCACCACGCACAGATTGGTGCTTCAAACAACCTTTCATCGGTCATCGGAAACCGAGAAAGCTTGTGCCTTGGCTCAGGCTGTAGCTCTGTTGGTATCCGAGTTCCCTGCCGTCAGTGAAAGCCAGTTCCGCCTCTCTTCGCTCTGGAAGGAATGCCACATGTTGCCCCCTCATGTAGAAGCTGTCATGGCTAGATGCGATGAAAATCAGCTGCAACTGCCAAGCGAGTTTGTTCCTGTGCTTTGCGCTGGGGGCCGATACCTAGTGGAGCGTCGCTCTTTTGCTGGCGCAGAGAAATTCTTTACTACCGCAGAAGACATCTGCAAAGCACATGGACTCCAAGACTGGAAGCAGGCACAGTTCGTCAAACGAAGTCTTGGAGGCATCCTCTTGGAGAGCACGGCATTGCGTTTTGACGAAGCAGTCCGAGAGGTCGTTACTCACTACGAAGCCACCCTGGAGCCCGAAGACCCCATTCTGGGTGTCACTTACTCAGACCTTGCGCAGGCTCTAACAGCAAAGGGAAACTACGATGAGGACATTTCCCTTTGCAAACGAGCACTTAGTATCGTTTCCAAGATGAAGGATGATAAGGCTCGTCGTGATACAAGGTTTCACGTCCACCACAACATGGCACGAATCTACGAGATGATGGGCTTGCCGGATGAAGCTTACCGGCTGCATCTCTTTGAAGGTGATGCCCAAGGGAAAGGTCTGCGCGAGGAACAAAGCGTCTACGGGGCTTGGAATCTTTATGCGATTGGGAACTGTCTGCGACTTCAAAAGGACCCTCGTGCAATGGAGATTCATGCGAAGGCGCTGAAAATCCGGCAAGACTTGCTTGGTGACCATTACTACACGGCAATCTCGTATCACAAGCTTGGGCAACTGCATTTGGAGAATGGCCAATTCCAGGAGGCTGACGATGCCTTTCAACAAGCGCACAAGATCTTGAAAGACCCGCTGGGGAACACGGAAGCAGAGCTGGCGAGAACTTTATGGTATTGGAGTTTGGCTAAGGAAAAGTTGCCACAGGAGCAAGAAAAGAGTGCTCAAGAGTTGAGAAAGGAGGCCTTACGCACTGCTGTCAGTTTCCTCAATCAGGCGGGGGGAGAGGAGGACAAGTGGTCAAACGACGACTTTGACAATCTCGTCGTGTATTATAATCGCTAGAGCACCGTCGAAAGTACTATTTGGACTACTGTTTCTGCCTATCCCCGGTTTTGCTATATCACATGTTTTTCTTTGCTTGAGCTTGACGAAGGAATGGATCCTTAGATTTTTAATCTATTAATTGACTCTCGCTCCCTCCAGTTTCTGATCCCCTCTGCTAAATCCCACCATCTAGCTTTACGGATGATACCAGAGACAATTAGTGTTCAATCCTCCAACTAGATACCCCCTAAAGTTTACTAATCCCTAACATCTATCAGTCCCTAAGGACTATTCATCCCTAAAGCCTACTAATCCCTAAGTTCACTAATCCCTAAAGTCTACTAATAGGTTAAGGTTAGAGTTAAACCTATTACTTCTTTACTTAATGTTTTTAAGTTATTAAGTTGTTATCACTTTAGGATTAACTATTAACCCTATTATGTTATTATTCTTACTATTTCTTTAATAGTATTTTAATCTTTAGTCCCCCCTCTATTAGGTGTATGCTACTAAGGCTTATAATATCTAAATAATCGCTAGAGATATTTTGAGACGGGCAGTGCGTTAATGAGGGCTCCTAGCCACAGCTAGCAAAAGGGACAAACACCCAAACCACTGAAACACTGTTATTATGGGGGGGATAAGTGCTGTCTTTTAGTATCCTTCAGTGCCGCATTATATTGCATTGTATAGGCTATGTTAAGTCCCTCATGACAAGTTTCTAAGGCCCTAAAGGATATACCAAAGGATATCCCTTTTAACCACTCTTAATGAACCTTAATGCGCTTAACAATATGGTCATCCTAGATGACGTGTTTCTTATCCCTTCCTAGAGCTAAGTTATATATTTAATTTCGCTTCTCTTCCGTTAGGATAGATAGAAATCAAGAGCTTTTAGCCCACTTAAGGCGTCACCACCAATCGCGGGCAGTTCAAAACCCGAAAAGACTATCAGATAGAGGTCTTCCTGATCAACATAATCACAGAAAGATTGACTACAATTCGGGCATCATTGGCTCTTAACTTGACTGTCTAAGCTATAAGCGATAAACTATTGCAGCTTAATTTACCGAGGGTATGACAGACTTTCTCATTCAACTCCAAGCTCAATAGTCCCTCAAAGTTCACTTTTATTAGAACCTTCTGCATCCCTCTGCAGTGCTTTTCCAGAAACAGTATCTGGAGGTGCACTTGATGGTCCGGCAATCTGTGACAAACGGAGTCTTTCGTCTTCTTGCCGCACCTCGGCAAAGGTCGGAAGCCCATCGCTCTCTGCAGGCGGTTGGATCCACGAGTCTGCCCTCTCTCCTGATTCAAAAGAAGGCGGCGCTGTCACTTGCTGAGAACTGGCTTCCGCAGGAAGGATGGCCCCTTGTCCCCGTTCATCACTGGCCATCAACAAGGTAACCGGGTGTCCCCCCGATACGTGGAACTCCTCTCCTGCGATGTTGCCTCGGACGTACCAACTTAACCGATGAGAGTGTCGAATGTTGTAGGTGGTAAAGGTTGGATACACGTCTGGTCCATATCTCGGCTGGACTGGCCCAATACGACCTCGACGTCCAAAGCGTAGGTTGGCCAGCGCTCCAATATCGACAGGGGGCCACTCATTCGTGCAAGGTATCCAAACTGGCTTGGTCAATGTCGGGATGACGCCCTGGCTGAGCAAGTCGATTTCTCTTGTTTTCGTTTTGTGATGAGGGTTAAAGGTTCCTTCGCATCTGATTTCGGTGGTGACCTTGACTCTAGCATGGACGGAGGTTAATCTGACCTTGTGTGGCACTCCCTGGATAATTTCGCTTGTCCGTTCAAAATCGGGGACAACGCGCATGCGGAACGGGATAGGGTTGGGGTTCTCAAGTTGAATAAGAGTTGGCGCCTCGATCTCGACGGTGAACCAGAACGTAGGGACACTGGAAAAGTTAAGGGACTGCTTCATCTTTTGCGATATGCTCAGCTCCGTCTCCTCCATCCCCGGGACCAGGCGGTATGAAGCGACGGAGCGAGCTTCTCGGGATGTCCTGAGTCCTAAATCGGCTATTGGAGGATCGACGCTCAAGTTCACGACTCTCACGGGGAGCACGGCGTCGGTCACATCTACAGAGCTATCCCTGGAGGCTCGCAGCTCGGCTTTGAGGAAGTACTCGATGAAGCCCTCGGTGGAGCCCGTAGAGTCCAATTTGAAGGTCGATGGTAGGGTCTGCGTCGCAACATGGCCAGGATCGAGCGGTAGGTAGCTCTGTTCTTGAAGAACACCGAGAGCCAAGAATTTGGGGTTGGGATGCAAAGGGATGGTGATCGCAAAGGGCCAAACCTGCTCCCCGAGTGACGGGATGTGAAGAGGCCCTTGAAAAATCCACTGGGCGCTGTCCCGCTCGTCGATCAAGGTGAAGCGACCTCGATACGTGGAACTACTATTGCCGCCGCGGTTGACCACCATCTTGGACTTGGTCCTCCCGTGGAGAGAGATCTGGACCAAGGCGTTGGGGCTCACGACGTAAGTTTTGCGGAAGACGCATCCGACGATGGTATCACCGGGGGCATATTCGGTGGCATCGCCGTCGAGGCGGATTCCCAACAACTGGGACGATTTTGGAGTGGTCTGCGGCATGACTGGTGAGCCGGTACGGTCATAAGGCTGATGGTGGATTTTTGGTGGCGTGGTGTTGACTTGCGATGGGAGAAATGACGTGGGCAAGGCTGAAGACGAACCGCTTATCTAATCTTGGCAAGCTGAAGATGAAAGATGGCGCAGACAGTGGCAGTGCTTTGGTCGAATCCTTCAGTGTAACTTGTTAGTGCAACTTGGTTCGTGCAAGCCACATCAATGAGACAACCACACAACCACACTAACACGCTGGATCTTGGTTTGTTAGCCCCGACAGCCCATCATGATGCGGTCATTCCATTCCAACAGGTTACCTAGACGAGACTGCGGGGAAATCGAAAGTCGGTTCGCTTCCTGAACTCGTCACTAACCCCTGTTCCTCCTCCCCGGTGCCAAGATCCATCTTCAGCAAGTTACTGTGCCATGGCTTTCCCGAGATTTTCAGACACTGGCCCGCGACCCGAGCTGGGCCCTGGTCATCTGTGTGCCGTCTGCAGTGAGATTCCCCTGCATGCACTGCCCTTCGAGGACGAAGATGCGTACCCACACCACCCCAGTCTCGATGCCCTCGAGCAGTCGGGTACAAGCTGCGCCATGTGTGCCCTGCTTTATTGGGCAGCAGGTTGTACCCTGCTTGATTACGGAGGCATGACTTCCTTTCAGACCATCTACACGTCTTCGGGAGACCAGCTATCCGCGAAATCAACACAGAGCAATTACGGCAAATATGGCATGCGCGCGCTCGAGAACGGCGCCGTAATACTGGACTTTTCCGCACCCGTTGGCGATTATCGACCTCCGATCCAAGCTGACCTAAAAACAACCTTTCCGAGCGGTACGATCATGAAAGGCGGGGAAGCGAAGCCTCTCCGGCCTTGGCTCTTTGGAAACTGGTACAAATCAGGGTTCGTTGACGGCAAGCAGTTATTAATGGTTGGGCTGGGTGTCAGGCTTGGGATAAGTGGAAAGATCGAGGACTCCATCGATTACAGCGGAGAGACTGTCAGTCTTCGAGGCTCGTATCTTCGTTTCCGGACTGATCAGGGTGCCATATTCCCCGCGTGTGTTTTGTTGATTGCGGAACTAATAATTCTGGACCAGATATCAACTTCATCCCTGGAAGAGTGCGAGCAGCAGATTCAGGCTCCTCTTACGCCTTCGGCAAGCTCAAGGGTTGGCTCAACATTTGTGACAACCACCACCAATGCGTATCGTTGGATCTCTCAAGGACTCTCCCGACGCGAGTTCTTGATGTGGCTACAACCAACGACAGGGTTTTCTTGAGAGAGACTGCAGGGCAGAAGGGCAGATATCTGGCACTGTCGCATTCTTGGGGTTCAACACATCGCCTCACCCTGACAACCGCAAACTCGGCAAGCCTTCTCAACGACGGCATTTTGCTTGCGAACATTCCCAAGACCTTTCAAGATGCCGTCAAGATTGCCCGGGAATTGAACGTGGCCTATGTTTGGATTGATTCCCTGTGCATCATCCAGGATGATGCCGCTGATTGGGAAGCGGAGGCTTCGCGCATGGGTTCCGTCTACGCAGATTCCTATCTCACCATTGCGGCGCTGAGCTCAAAGGACGACTCTAGCGGCTGTTTCCCCGACACCTCTACTCGGTATGACGAGCCGTTCATCTCCATGGACGTCAGATCTACAGGCAGAAGATGTTTCAGCCATGCAGCTCCTGTTGCCCGGTGGGAGGATGGCCAGAATGTCCCAACCCTCAGTGCGCGATGCACGTGGGCCACGGATGAAGTTGCCGACTTCCAAGGACGCCACACTTCGTGGCTCTACATTACGCCCGAATGGATGCCTCCATCCCTGAAGAGATCTCCAAACACGTACCTGCTCGGCGAATTCGGAGGAACGTTCGATCCCATTGCGGAAGAACCACTGAGCAAACGAGGCTGGACGCTCCAGGAACGCCTTTTGTCTCCCCGCACGATCCACTACGGCCGTACAGAGATGTACTGGGAGTGCCAAGGCTGCGTATTCGCCGAAGATGGAGCCCTGGTTCGGAGGGGATTCACGACTCCGAGCGATCTTTGGGCTCCTACACTTAGGGAACCCGGAAAGGACCGCAACTGGCGCTGGATGCGGCTGGTTGAGCAATACTCGACCCGGAAGTTGACGGTGGACTCCGACAAGCTGCCTGCGCTGTCTGGTCTGGCGAACTTGGTTGCCTCCAAAACCGGTGACGTGTACCTGGCGGGATTGTGGAAGAGCAATCTTGTGAACGAGCTGAACTGGGCCATCAAGGCAGATGAACCTACTCATCACTGTACAGACACTGCGCATGATGCTGCAATGCCGCTCGCGACCAAGGCTGCCGTTAAATACCCTGCCGAATATCGAGCTCCGTCCTGGTCGTGGGCGTCTCTCGATGCTGAAATTGATCATCACTCGCTAGGTGATGAGCTCCTGGCTACTTGCATTGGCGTACAAGTCACGCCGATGGGCAAGGATGCCTTTGGTCGCGTCACGGCTGGAAGGCTGACGATGAAGGTATGTGCGAATCAACACTGAATGATTGCCGACTCAGATCTAATCCTGCTATATAGGGCCCGGTCTATGAGCTATCGCCTCGAACGTTCGAAGGGCGCGAGGGTGTGGTCCATCCGCTCCAAACCGGGGTGCACGCAGTTTGGAAAGATGGCAAGAAGAGCTTTTTCAGCAAGGAAGCTTCCAAGACGGGCATCGCTCATTTCGACACTCAGCCGACGTTCCCTTCTATGGCGCTATTCCTGGATGCCACGTATGCCCTTATTCTTAAGGAAGGCCCTGGAGGCGCATTCATTCGGGTTGGAAGGGCTACGTTTACTGGGAAGACTGAAAAGGCTGACAAGGCAGACATGTCCCACGGGGCCGTTAGAGAGGTTGTTATCGTCTAATCAATACGGATGGAATCGTTGAGATTAAATGCCAATTTAAATGCAAACTACATCCCCAGATCAGCACACACTACTATCAATAGTAGTGGACGGTCCAGTAAGCCGTCGGGCGTTGACGTCCTCCGGTTCCCATCACACAACCCACTTCAGAGGAGACCGACTCGGAGCCGACATGCTCAAAATGGACTTGGGGCGATGGAGTCTCTCTAATCTAATTTCCGGCACAGAATCCGGGGCATCCGCAGGCGTCAATCTGTCGCTTATGCGAGGTCAAAGTGCGCAGGGCCGGCCACGGAGCTTGTTCGCATGTGATTTCGGGGTTGCTTCGTATCACGGAGTTTGATCGCATCAGACAGACGTGCATCGAATTCCAAAGTCGGATCATCCGTGTCTCTTATCGTCTATGTAGATCCGTAGGCTGCCTCTTTACCCCGGCAGTCCTTAAAAGGGTTATAAGTATCAGGCAGTCGACACACATCTCTTGCCTCTTTATTCAATGCTCAGCAATTATCCAATCCGTATCTTCGAGCCAAACCAAATTTTCACGTTTCCCAAACATGGTAGACAATATTCAACGCCATTTGTCTATAAGGGCCATGTCTCTAGTACTCTACGCCTGCGCACCCAACCTGTTACAAGCACAAACCGCCCAGACAAATGCCGGACTCAAAGAGACGTTTCCTCCAACACAACCGAACGACGAATCTCCGCAAGACGCCAATCATGTAATGGTCTCAACGCCCATCATACTGATTATTGCCTTTCTTTGCTTGGTCATCTATCGCATCAAGGGATGGGATTCCATCATGAAGACTGTTGATTTCCCTATTTAAGCACGGTACCAAGGTTAGTCTTTTCCCGCTTAAGTAGTGACAAAAGGCACATCGTAGTGACATTAGGAAGAAAGTCACAATCTATCTCTACTGTCTTATGTTGGTGTCTGTATGAAGTTGGGGGAATTGCTTGGACCTGCTCCTTTGAGATTCAGGGGCGTCGGCGTTTGAGACACGGAGAAGTGGCCAGTTTTATTTGTAAATGAGAGGTTCTAAGCGTGCGGTCGTCTACGGTAGTATGAGTCGTGTCTTTTCACCATTATCCAACAACCTTGTCCTCCCCAGACTCGTTATTCCTCATACACCAGCCAGAACCGTGATGCCGTCCACTTTCTATGATAGATAACAGCAACACCAACCTGCAGCTGCTCAGCGACGAAGGTTTTGTGGAAGACGGTGATGGCGTCTTGCCTGTTTTGAACCTGCGTTCGCGTCCCTTTATATGGCTCCTGTGGATCAGCTGGCAAAGAATGCCGCTCTTGAGCTGCAGAAACTCGTTTATCCAGAGCTGCCCACAAAAAGGACGAGGATATCTTTGAAAGAATCTGGGGGGTCTTGGTTAACATCGCAGAGGTTGTTCCTTACGGACACAAGGGCCACATGAAGGTTGTCCAGATGCTTGACGCTACCCAGCCTTGGAAAGGTTTTCCCTATCTAGGGCAATACATGAGGGATAACTAGATTGGTGCGGAAATTCTGTCCTGCCTCTTCTGCACCGGTTTTAATATCCATCACAGATCCCACCTTCGAGACGATGGAGGACTAGTAAAGGCCATTCATCTCAGTGTTTCAATAAGCCGATTGAGAAATACCAAATCTTGAGCAGTCTGTATTGTGTTATCTAAGAGTCGAATTCTAGGATCTTCATCCATGATCCGTGTCTATTGTAAAGCGCTATAACTATGCTGCGTGACTCGTCCTAATCACAAACTAGGTCATCAAACTACCTGAGCAAATATCGAGCTTCTGCAACTCGTGTTGACGACGTTGCCAATCCCAAAACCCGGTATAATCCGTACCATTCGCAAGGGTGTAGCAAACGACATGTTCTGCCGAACCATGCTGAAACGTTCGCGAATTCCCAGTCTGTATTGTCTGTTGCTCAGATCGAGGCCCAAGAGATGAAGGGGCGTGCTGACAAGCTGAGACGCCGCTGGCATCAGAATCTGAGCAGCCCTCATTCTTGACTCCTCGGAGCCGAAGACGGAGAATAGTGCAAAGTGAGGCAGGGACAACTGGGATAGCTTTGGCACAACCCATGCCGGCATGTTGAAAGACGCGAAAACCGTGACAACGTCCCGCGTCGTGAAGAGCAGATAACTCAAGAGCGGTGCTGGCGATCTTGCTGCCATTCCGGCAAAGTACCCATCCTTGTAGACGCATAACCCGGTGCTGACAGCGGACGTGGCGAAGAACTTGGAAGGCGTGGCAGAAACAGTCGCAGGGTCCATGCAGTTTTCCCGGGCGTACATGGAGTCGAACATGTTGGCTGTCGCGTAGGTTCCGAAATAGACGAGGAAAGGGATGAGCATGGTTTTCATGGAAGGTGTAGGCTTGCTGAGCCACGATCGTACACAGGAGATGAGGGACGCGCTGGTGACAGCCCTATAGTAGACGATTCTGTGCGAGCGGTAGGTTAGACATGATCTTCCTTCAAAGATACTTGTAGCTTCAGTAATGATCAGAGCATCAAGGCTCAGGTCGCTTTATTTTTCTGGGAAATTTAAGACGTCTTGACTCACTTGTCTATTGCGGTAACCCATGGCGACACAACCGCAGAAGCGACAGCTGCGGAAAAGAAATCCGCCGCAAACCATTGCCATATTACAGGAAATTATTAGTTGAGAGATTGGTGATTATTCCTCGCCGTATCTATCTCTTAAAAGAAGCCCACCGCTTCATTCAAAGGATGGCCCTTACACATCACGTAATAGTGTTGAGCACTAGCTTCCGAGAGTAACCGACTCCCATGTTTGACTCACCGTGACCACGATCCAAGTTAGCGGCCGTAGTAACCCGAGCTCAACATACACGAAGACAAACGCGTCCTCAACGAAAGCCATGGTTTCAAAAATTGATCCTCTGGACTGGAACTAGTCCAATCATTCAAGGTCGTGTCGAGACTCGAGAATGCCGCGGTGGGGTAGCAGCCGTGTAAGCCCGGTCGAGATCCAGGGGCCAACGCTAGCCTCATCAGATTAAATATGTGTCACCGTTCCCATCAACGGGCTGGCCAGGCATGGGGAAAGCCACTAACCCGTGTCTGTGAGCCCCTGAAAGATGGAGAAGCTTGGGGTATTGTTATTGCCATCAGAACCGCTCGGCTAGGCACGGTTAGAATTAGGGAGAGCAGAATCCAAGAACACAACGGATGTAGATCTCCCTCGACATCCATAGTTTCTTGTGTTTTTGTGAAACCTTATACCTTGAGCTGAACCATCTTCGCCTTGTAGATGATTTGGCAACAATTCTCCGCGGAATTTGTAGTTTATGGGTGCTTAGTTATGAAGAAGAGAACTTGGGATAAAAGAAACAGGACAATAACAAACGACTGGAACAGATTTTATTAGGCCGGAAGAATAGTCCTCAAAAACCAGTGCATCTATACACTTCTAGACAATTCAGATTAGCTCACAACCACGTGCGGGGTCCTTGGTTATTCATTCCAGAGCGCATTCAAGAGTAGCCTCAAGGCCCGATGATATTCCATTGCCTTCATTTTGCACCATTCACGCTCCCTCGAGGTTAATCTATAATCACGTATAATCTCAAATTCGCTCCTACCAGCGCCAAAGGGCCCAGTGGCCAGAAGTGGATGTGTAGGTAACAAACAGCATCGTTGGTCTGTCCAAAGGCTCGGCACTCATCGGCACAGTCTCTGTCAAGGTACTAGCGTCCGAGTTGATCAAATCCGGATTGACACGCATGTACCTCATCATTATGGTGCGATAGACTTTAAACTCAGCTGTACCCTTTACGGTCCTGATGCTAGGTCATTGGCAAAGACCCGGGTGAATATGAGCGAAAATCCCTGGTACTGGTAGAAAATCACGTCAGAGAATCTACTGCCGCTTATGGACGGAGTGATGACTACGGTTTGTTCACTATTTATGCACCAGGGCCCAGGGTAGCTCCGGGCGCTACACCGCTGTTATAAAAGCTTTGAGGGTTACGTTATCCAAGTCTTGCTCAGCGTAGTCAAGAACAATTCCAAGCCACAATACTAGGGTAGGTAGCATTCCGTCTTTCCATCTTCGGCGTTATCACTACTGATTGATATCACTCAGTCCAGCAAAAAGACACTCGCTATACATGGGAGAATGCTTGTAGAAGGACAAAATAAATGGTATTGACATCGCGTTAAGAAATATTGAGTCTAATAGACATGAGGTTTAACTCTCCGTGAGAGTTCCTCTAGTCGGGGTAATATGATACGGAGGTGAGTAGGGAATCAGGGATTGGGGAATAAGACCATCATCAACACCAGCAAGCCAAGTCAGCACAAGCAAGCCAAACCAAGCCAACACAAGCAAGCACACGCCAACTTATTTCGCACTCCCTCATCCTTGCGGTCGTAGCATATCTCCATCATAATGTGCCCACTTGCTGTGGATGTATTGCCGCAGGTTCTTTCCCCAGAACACGAGGGGCACCGCAATACCGCCAACAATGGCGATGAGTCCTCCAATCTGGGCATTCGCGGCCAGGTAGCCTTGGGCTTCGACCCATGGGTGGATGGCATGGCTCAGGCCGAAGCTCAAGATGTAGCCGAACCCACCCACGACGATGAGTGCAGAGGCGGTGCCACGAGGGAACGCCTCAGTTACCCAGAGCGTCGCTGCGGCGCCAAGGCCTGCGGCAGCAAAGCCATTGAGGGCATAAGAGACGAATATCCAGTGATAGTCCCATCCGAAATGTACAGTGAGACCGTACAGGATGACGCTGGCGCTTCCGGCTATTGTCGGCAGCATGAAAGCCACCAGGTAGTGTTCGGCGTCCCTGACACCGCCATTCTTGCGTGTCAAGCGGGTCGCGACCCGAACGACTGATAAATAGGTGGCCGGGACTGTCAAGACTGCCCCAATCGCGGATATTGGGTTCACGAGAGCAATGGTGCTCCCAGGTAGACTGTAAGGTGGTGCCGCCATAACGACGGGAAAGGTCATGCCGATGGAGAGCATTCCGCCGAAGTTTATAGCACTGAGCACGGCTACCCAGAACGCCAAGGGGTTGCAAATCCAGAGCAGAACCTGCATGTAGGATGAACCCATCTGCTTCCAGCCACCTCCGGCTGATTGGATGGTAAATCTCTGTGTTATCCTTTGCCAGACCGATGGGTCATGGTCCGGCACGTGGGGAAGAGGCTTTCCGCCAGGCACATCCTCCCAGTCGTCGTAGATTCTGATCTTTTCCGAACCGTCTTGCACCAGGATGCGACCGTCAAAGGCGACGGCAGGGCGGACGAAATACGTCTCCGGGACGAAAAAGAAGCCGAGGAGGGTACACGTTAGGGAAAGAGTGACGGCGAACCAGTAATAGTTCCGCCATTGACTCTCTCCCATAACAGGGACGAGTCGTAGGACCAAAAGTCCGCCTGCAGCACCAACGCCCCAGAAGTTGGCGATAGCCATGGGTCGTTCGTGTATGAAGGTCAAGTCGATAGTCATGAGAAGCCCCTACTGGTGTTAGCGAGTACCAACCCGTTGTCTGTTCAGCCTACTCACAGTGCTCAAGGCAAATCCAGCCGCGAAACCCTGGGTGCAGACAGCGGCTAACAGCACATTGAAAGTGCCCGATACCGCTGCAAGTAAGGTTCCGAACATGAGCATTACGCAGGCCAGTAAGAACACCGGCCGTCGTCCAAATGCTAAAGAGAGTGGAACCCAAAGGAAGACTCCGAGTCCAAGAAACAAGGTGCTTGGTGCCGATACCAGGAGATTTAGGGGGACATTTTGGCCAGGCTGAAAGAACTTCGTTAGCATCTAGTCCTCCGCAGTTTCGGGTCTGGCAATAATACCTTGTTGAACTCCGCAGATAGTTGCTTGTATATCAAGCTGGCTGCCTGGACATTCGACATGGCCACAATTGAGTAAAACACCAGCACACCGAGGGCTGTGTATCTCTTTGCAGTGCTCCAGCCCAGCGGGTCGCTGGGTGAGTTGCTCGGCATTGGCAAGTGGAGAATTCTTCCATCTCCAGATATAAGAAAAACACTTCCCGACAAGTTGGAGGAATCTCTTGGTGATGTTTGCTTCATGGTTGAGTGAGAACTGGCATCAATGACCAAGGGCTGTTCGGAATCCGATAGTCTCAGGAGGAGCGACAGACGCGAAATGTATTGTATAAGAGGACTACGATGATGCCATTGAAAGTAACATGAATTAGCCCGAATTTTGACTTTCTACAACTGTTCCAGGTCGTCCAAGTCCTCGCCAAGCCAGGGTACGGAAAGCTTCTTTGGCGCTACGAAGTCTTTAGAAGCGCACCAGCCGTTCTGGGACCCTTGTCCACGTCCAATAATTTTGCTACCGCTGCTACATAGAACGAGCGTTTCACTAACGAGCTCACTCCCTGCTTTTCGCATGCGGGCTTTGCCGTGATAAGTGGCGGATGCCTCGGAGGAGCGAACCTGACACAGCGCCCAACGATGCCCAGCCTCAACCGCCTGGGGATTTTAACATTTCGGTCCGACGTTTAGTCTGGTGTTCCTTTGCAGCGACTGGAAGCCCAATTCATGTTTCATTCATGTGTCTCGTGGTTGCATTCGGCACTTTGGAAAACGACGCTGAAATAGCTGCCGTGTCCGAAAAGGTCCAAGTGTCCGCCCTCTGCATTCAGGGCGTTGATAGTAGTGCCATCGGGAGGTGGCGGACACCTACAAGCCCGATGGCATTGAGGACGGTTGATCTGAGGCGTTTTAAGCAATCGTCAATATGTGTTTTGGCTGATGATTCGTCCGTTTGTCAACTACAACAATTTGGAATCGTTTCAAGAAGTGTGTCGAGGCGCAAGCCCAAAGCCACTACCTATCTCTCCGTTGATCCAGCCATTCATTCTACGGCGCCTCCTCGATCGCATTGAAGCCCGTTCGGAATTACGAGAACTCTGCCAACTTAGGCGGTACGTCGCCGGACGATCACTGAACTTGGGCATGAGCCAGTTCACCCAGGACAAAATGAGGCCGCGTCCGACCCCTCGGCAGTGGCGCAGGGATTGATCATGTACCCCATGGGGCCGAATCTGGCTCTCGTCCGAGAGGGAGGCGGAGGCGGAGTAAGCAAATCCGGATCGGCAAGGCCCGCAAGGATAGATCCTGAAGAATGCCGCTTTGACGAGATTTCATAAAATTGCATCCCCATGCTTCCTCTCACGTCCCTTTGTTTTCTCCACTTCCACTCACACACTTTTGAGATAATCAAGGGTGGGACACATAATCCCTACAGTTGCTCAAATCGTATCTTCGATGCTGCGATTACCCAACCGTGCTTCAGTATAGGGTATCGGGAGCCTTTACTTTTAGTATCTACCCAAACATAGCATAAGTCTCATAATAACACTAAACTTAGTATTTACGTAAGTACAGCACGAATGCTATAATAACACGACACTAAGTATTTATAAATAATATCACTCTTAAGCTAACATTTTAAATGTAGAGAAGAGAATTTATGCTTGAATATAATGGAGTTTTCAAGGTTTAATACTCACAAGAGACTAGGTGGGTAATTGTCTAAAGGGTTGTTCCAACATAACTATCGCAGCTTGAGCATTGAGCAGCTAAATTGCTTGCTTCATCAAAGCAACGACTCCCGTAGGACGGCACACAACACTCAGCTATTAACAAGGCAAAGGGCACTCCTTCACTTTGAACAGAGTGTCGTGCCGGAAGGTACGCAATAGAGCTTCCTTGTTTCACTTCACATGGATGTGTGCTGTCTTTGGATCGTCGCCATGCGAAAATTCCAGGACAGTGATGACCTATATGATCCTGCATAACAACTTAGTCCTGCATAACGACTCGGTCCCGCGCAACAACTGATGATGGCCTCTAAGAATGAGGCGCAGGCAGGCTGCATATTTTCAACCCCCCTCAACCAACTGCTGGCAAGTCAAAACAAACCCCCAGCCGCCGCCGCAGTTGTACTCGACGCACTTGGTTGCAAACTCAGGACTCGTGGTGGCACACGCGTCGCTCAACACGAGGCAGTCCCAGCCCTCACTTTGTAGGTAGACTTGGAATACTAAAAAGCGTGTTATTGAAGAATAATAGAATAATGTAGGCCTAGAGTGGGTGGGTAAATTATCTAAGTAGGTCACATGGTCCTTCAGTGTGATCTTGTGCCATTTAGTTACAGCTGAAAGATCTTGGAAACTGGGTATATCTCTGGCTCCAGAGCAAACAAAACGAGACATGCTTGGTGGTGTGTCCCTCATCGACGGTCATGGTCCAGAAAAAGATGGTGGTCCTCTACAGGCACACCACGCAACCTCGGAGAAACCAACACGCGAGAGTGTCGTTGGATTCGACCCAAACTCGGCAATGACGCATCCGTGACGTGTTGTACCAACACCAGTGGTATTCAAGACCCCGAATCCCGCCATCTCCACATGCCTGCATCTACGTATTGCACTCTAGATCATCACGAGATTTCATTCCTGCGCATAAAAAAAGAACTGTGAATATCCCATACGAGATATTGGCCGCACCCTAATATTAAACAAGCAATGAATCAATCGGATTTAACGGAGCAGCCCAATGCTACGTATGAACCATCCGCAATTCCCTCATCGGACAGCTGGACCGTTTCTCACTGGCTTCAGAGCATTCTGACCTGACGCTGTGGAGAAAGATCGTCGTACCCGCCGCTAAGCCCCGTTCCACGGAGTGATCTGACAAGGTTCCCTTGACCACGGCATTCGTAACGGTGCGAAGGAATGTCAAGCGCTTACTATTTATTCATCACTGCGTTGGCGAACATAGAGCCAACGAGGGCGCCACTGGCTCGCCCTTATGCGGCAGTCGTGGCTCATTAGGGCTCATTTGTGGGCATGGGTCGGATATGCGCCATGCACTATTATTAGGCTGGGGGGAATACGAGAAATTGAGAACTTTGGGGAAAGGCAACTTGAGAGTTGATGGGTTGAGATATATAAGACCGGCTTTGACTTGAGAGGTTTGAGAGGTGATGTTTATTCCACAGACAGTCAACATTCAACAACACTACAAGTCAACTACAATACGCAACATCATCCACTATCACCATTTCCACACCATCATCATGCACTTCACCACCATCATCGCTACCCTCGCCGCCACCCTTGCATCCACTGCAACGGCCCTCCCCGCCCAAAACACCCAAAGAGACGCTGGCGTCGCCGCCGCAAACGTCCTC
Source organism: Neonectria punicea (assembly GCA_037954315.1). Classification (NCBI taxonomy): domain Eukaryota; kingdom Fungi; phylum Ascomycota; class Sordariomycetes; order Hypocreales; family Nectriaceae; genus Neonectria; species Neonectria punicea. Next base: position 100,035 of record JAZAVJ010000131.1, read on the forward strand.
GCCGTCAACAACCCCATCAGCGGGAGCCACAGCTCAACGCCCGTCAAGATCCCCTTCGGCAAGCTCACGCACTTCGACCTCTCCATCACCGAGCTGCAGCTCAAGGGCGTCACCGTCACCGTTCCCGGGGCCACCGCTCCCGACGCCAGCAAGGTCACTTGCCAGAGATACAAGGACCAGTATGGCGTCCAGCCTGGTAGTACCGCGTTCACCAAGGGGCACGATGCCCTGATCAGCACGAACACGGTCGAGTTCGGTTGGGTTCTGTGCTACGTCAATGTTGACTCTGCTTAGAGGGTTTTATTTGTCGGGTTTGCGTTCATTGGGTTGCGGATATTAGACACTCAAGGTAGTATGGCAGCTACCTACACTCTTTAGGACAATAGAAATGGTTCCTCGCGGTAGATAACTACGGTCGTCACGTTCATTACGGATAAACCTTCTTGACTTACTTAGTTGGTGTTTGACTGGCGTAACCTTTGTTCTCGTGACACTTTCTTGCTTTATCGCAGATGACCCTGTAGCCTAGGTGCTCTTCTGCGCCTAGTGTGAAATCAAGACTCGGGTGCTTGATTCGGAGACCTGAAAAGAGTTTGAGTATTTAATGCAGTCTGAAAATCGAGTATAATAGACACAATGCTGTTAATTAATCCACGAAATCTCGACTGGTACAGTAATCTTCCAAGCCACCACGGCATCATCCGCACTTGACCCTATCAATATATCAAACTCGGTGCCAGCATCCACAGCCCACCGACCGCTCTTGACATCGAAAACGCCGAATGCGTAACCGTCGCTTTCTATCTTTACCACGTGCTTCTCACCCTTGGAAACGGGCTCAGACTTGGCGAAGCCACAAATCTGCTTTTGTGGCCGTCTAATTCGGTGCGGCGAGCGCTGCGATAGCCAGGCAATAACTGTTTGACGACCAGGCAGCTCAACGGTACTGCCAGTGTTCGTAACCATGACTTCCATTGTCAGAGGACCATTATCCTTCAGTTCTTGGCTGCTGATGGAAACTGGAGATATGGAGAAAGTGTTGTAGGAGAGACCGTACCCAAGGGGGAAGTGAGGCGCTGTTCCCACTAGATCCCACCATTTGTATCCCACAAAGATGCTCTCAGAGTAGTAGGCGTCTGCTCCATCGCCAGGGAAGGACGAATAAGCAGGACAGTCCTCGATACGGCGAGGAAAGGTCACAGGCAGCCGACCACAAGGGTTGAACTTCCCAGCGAGGACCGCAGCCGCGGCGTTGCCCAGCTCTTGGCCCTGGTACCAAGTGTACAGAACGCCCTGAACATGATCAATCCACGGATCCAACTTGACTGGAGTTCCGGCTTGAACAACGACAATGGTCTGCTTGCAAACCGCGGCCACCTCCTCGATTAGGCGCACCTGGTCTCCGGGTAGCTCAAAGAAGGGTATGTCCTGTCCCTCCGTCTCCCACTCCTTGTCTCGCCCAACAACCACGACGGCTGCGTCGCAGTCTTGCGCAAGCTGCGCGGCCTCGCTGGGGAGGTCGGATGGGTCGTGTTCTTCGTAGCCGAACCTGATGCCTTGGAATTTATCTTCCATAGGCTCAAGCTGCGGCTCTAGTTCAGGCTGTAGTTGTCTGTCGTGTGACGTGTAGTCGATTCTTATGTCGTAGTCCCGGCTAGCAATGAATTCAAAGGTCGAAACCGTCTCGTCACTCCCGTATGTGAAGAAGAGACTGCCCTTGTCTTCAAATTCACCGAGCAGGCTTAAGGCGGGCTTTCCGTCTATGAACAGCTCCGCGGGGCCAATAGAAGCTAGCGAAATGCGGTGACGGCCAGATGTTGATGGCGTGAGGGTCGTTCGAACCCGGAATGAGAAGCTGGTGTCGCCTTGAATCTCGCTGGGAACAGTCCCGAAGCTCATGTAATAGAGATCATCGCTAACAAGGTCAGTAAAGCACCGGTTATGACCAGACGAGTTCCAGCTTGCGCTTACATGTGAGTCGTGGCCACAATCTCACTATCAAGACTGTGTCCGTTATGCCACTCGATGACTGCGCCACTCGTTCCATCTGTCGGCGATCGGACCGAGCTGGCTGAAGGCGTGGGCAAGTACCGGTTAACCTTCGCTCCAGAATGGAAGACAACTTCTGTCCCCGCGGCTCTGAACTCTCGGTCAGTAGACTCGAAGACAGATGTCCAGTACGGGGCCTTTATATAAGAACTACCGCCACCTCCGGCAACGACTCTTTTCGCGTTGGGCCCGACGATGGCGAGTCTCTTGACGACCTCGGGCTTCAGAGGGAGGACGTCGGAATCGTTCTTGAGCATGACAATGCCAGCACTTGCAGCTTCCAACAAGAGGTTTCTGGTGCTTGGGTCCTCACGACAGTACTCTGGATCATCTGGAGCGTTCTCGAATCTCCCTGCCTTTTCGAGCAAGTGAAGAATGCGAGTTATTGACTCATCGACCCTTTTGAGATCTACTTGACCCTCTTTCAGCGGTCCCTCGAGATTCTTCATGGATCGTCTGAACGGTGGCCCGGGCATCTCAAGGTCCAGTCCGTTATTGATGGAAGCTGCCGTCGACGTGGTGCCGCCCCAGTCACTCATGAAGACGCCGCCCCAGTTCCACTCATTCCGGGCAATATCGACCAGAAGCTCCTTTGACGTGTCGCAATGATGGCCGTTGACCTTGTTGTACGCCGTCATCATGCACCACGGGTCAGACTCGCGAACCATCATCTGGAAAGGCAACAGATAGACTTCTCGCAGGGCGCGGGGGTCTATGTGTGCGTTGGTCTTGAAGCGTTTGGTTTCCTGGTCGTTGGCTTAGAGCTTTGATTAGTTGGCCGTGTTACTATTCAGGAGAGTAGGTCTTACCGACGAAGTGCTTGGGTGTAGCGCCAACCCCTCGAGACTGCAGCCCTCGAACATGAGCTGTTGCCATCTTGCCTGTCAAATACGGATCTTCGCTGAAAGACTCAAAGTTTCGACCGCCAAGGGGGTGACGATGAATACACATGGTGGGCGCGAGCGATACCGACGCGGACTTGGATTTACACTGTGGCACTCATTAACTCTGCATTCTCGGTCTCCGGATGATCCATCACCAGCTCACCTCCTCCGCAAGAAGCTGGCCAATCTGCTCCATCAGGCCTACATCCCAGGTAGCCCCAAGACTGACCCCACTAGGGAGATACGCAGCCGGCACGCCCTCTCCAAAGATTTCTCCGCGGGCCCCAGAAGGACCGTCGGAGACCTGGAATACACGTCAGCTTACCGCGAACAGCTGACGAGGCGGTTTGCAAGTTAGCCAACCTTCAAAGAGGGTATTCCGAGCCGTTTGACGGCAGCGGTGCGCCATTGCGAGCCGCCAGCGAGGAGAGAGAGCTTCTCATCAACTGTCAGCTGCAGCAACAGCTGATGGATACGGTTCTCGGCCATGTCGAGGTTGATGTGAGAATGGAGAGGAAGTAGCGATTTTTTCAAGCTACGAAAGAACGGAGGAGGTTTGACAGTCTCTTATTCGAAGCAAGGGGCCTTAAAGAAGGACTGATGTTGGGCCACAGAGTTGGTGTGGTTTCTGCTTGCCCTTCTTTCAGGATGCACGAGTACGCCAAGGAGCGCCAAGTCCTTCCCAACAAATGCCCATGGACTTGCAGCCGAACGCCAAGAAATGCAGTAATACGTATCGGTTATTCTTTGCGGGCTCTCTTGAATGGCATCAATGGATACGTAATTGTCCTGCTTCAGCTGGGATCTACGTCGGGTGGGTATGTATGAAGAAGCGAGCGGAGATAGCTCCGGAGGCATGAACCAAGATAAAGGAATTTACTTTCCGCCTAGCTTCCACAACCCCGCGCATTAGTCTAGATTGCTAATGCCTAGCCTGACGGGTTTCAATCATCCGTTTCTCGCCCGTTTCGGGGTATCATGGCTGGGGTACTGCCTGCCAATATTAGTGGCGGAAAGCATCTTCCGTCTTTCGGACGGGGGGTGGGCTTACATCCCCCATCCAGGCCTTATCAGTTTTGTTGCTAATGAATCTGAGAGGGAGTTGAATCTGGTTGCTGTAGTTTCCGCTGGTTTGCGAGGCGCGTGGGAGTGACTGGGTATCGTTGGTACTTAGACACCGAAGCAGAGAGCTGTAATGACCACTCTCTGGTTCGTTCCTTGGGCATTTTTGAACATGGTCATGCTTCACTCCGCAAACCGCCAGCTTCCAGAGGTAAAGATGGCATTGGCTCTGGACAAGGGCTTTGTTGGGGTGTCCCTCCGTGAACAGGAGGCCGCATTCCAAGCCGAGCATGACGTCTCTTACGCGGCGGTGCAGTCGCGTCCTCCCAGCATGTACGAATTACGCGGTGCTCGCTTGCCTGAGACTCAGAAAGCAGTTATCACACCAGAAATGGGCTCCGAGTTGAATCTTCATCATTGCACAATAGATGTTCGCAAAGCTGCGCTGGGAGAGGCAACCGTTCGGATCTTATATACTGGCATATGCCGCAGTGTAAGTGGCTTTCAACTATTGATATCGACACTCACCAAACTAAAAATCTACCTACAGGATGCTTGCTTCTCTGTTGGACCAGAAGAGGGCTTCCCGGCACACAACCACATCGCCGGACACGAAGGCATTGGTCACATCGTTAGATCACAAGATCCCACACACCTCAGCAGACTCGTCGCACTTCGATATCTCGGTGCTTCATGCGAGTCCTGCGCATACTGTCTCCGCGGCATCCCCACATCGTGTCCGCATCAGCTCAACCTACCCAAGCACGTCCAGGGAACATTCCAGCAGTACGTGACAGCGCCGGCGTCCTGTCTTCTACCCATCCCCGACAGATTCCTGCAGCGCGAGGCCGATATAGCTGCGCTTACGTCCGCCCTTTGCTCTGGTTCGACTGCTCTCAAGGCCCTGAAGGAGGGAGATGTACGTGCTGAGGAGGTCGTTGTTGTTATCGGCATCGCAGGTGCTATTGGACACCTCACCGGTGCAATCGCTAAGCAGGTTCGAGGGGCCAAGGTAATTGGTACCGACTTAGCGTCCAAACTAGATTCAGTGCATTCTTCCCATGTAGTAGATGTTCTGCTCAAAGCTCCCCAGGTCTCCACCAGCGACGCCCGGACGGCCTTCAAGACCCGGCTTGTCGAGACTTGTACCAAGCTGAGAGGAGACAAGACGCTAGCCCGTGCAGCAGACGTGGTCATCGTCGCTGCAAGCACAGGCGTTGCGTTCCAGAACCTAGAGGACTTCGTTTGCGACGGCGGGAGGATCGTGTGCGTTGGGTACGTTGCTGACAAACCCCCCTCGATGAAGAAGTGAACTGACTTGAACTATGATAGTGTTCCTCGTGGCGCGTCTGTATCACTGCCGATCAACACATTGGTCGAACGAAACCTGCACCTGTCCGGAACCCTGATGGGTGGACACGAGGAGGCTTTGGAGGTGATGGAATACCTTGCTTCTGGACGCATCAAGCCAGTTACCACTCTGGTGGCCCTGGAAGACGTGCCCGAGCAAATGCAGAAACAGGTCAACTGTGACACGATAGGCAAGGTCGTCGTCCGGGTTAATAGGGAGTTGGACTTGGGTCGCACTGACCGTTGTATTGTGCAGGACTAGTAGATATATAAGAGCAGTTTCTGGGTTTATTGTATTTCATTCCTAGCCTTAGTCGATATTATCACATAGATCATAGTTGCAACTACTACAATGGTGGCCCTGAAAGATCCTGTCCCCATGACTCGTTGACTCCACTCATCGGCTCCGAGCCTGTGTAATCCCACGGCAGGATACCAGTCCCAAGATGGAACTGGAATTCTAGCCAATACGGCTCTTCTGGCATCAACTGGTTGTCAACCAACCCCAACAGAGGATCTTGCGAGGTGAAGCTTTCGGGAACTGATATAAGAGGATCGTGATCAACGTTTGAGACTTCTGCACCAACATCAATCATGGCTGTGGAGGAATATCCACGTGTTTGGGAAAGCTCCGAATCAAACTCATCTTCGACTTTGTCCCGCTGCGTCTTTTCACCCTGTCGTTCCACTACCATTTTCAACACCGCCGGCCAATATCCCTACAGAGCTCGCTGTAGCAAGGCACATGTGCGCGCACTAGTTGGGCGTCCCGAGTCTTGCAGAACCTGTGGCTGCCCTATCGCGGCTGGCAAAGATGGCAGACTAACTACTCCCTGAGAGTTCTATGAGAATAACAACGGACTCGTCAGCTGGATGATTTCCATGAAATTGCCCGTCCAGATCACAGAAAACAAGGATGCTTACCAGCGTAGTACAAACTCGGCCAGTGTAGCTTGCCTAAAGCTTGTCTGTGCAGTACAGTGTCCAGTAGATTTGACGCCGCAACCCAACTTCTTCCATTGACGGGCGAGTCGAACCGCCTAGGAAGGTCGAGTTAAGGTTTAGTTCCATGTCTAAGACTAGTCGGATCGCCATTCCGTGATGGAGCCAGCCGGCAGCGTCAGATCCAACCGCCTTTGTATGTTAGTATTTGCGAGAATACGTCTATTAATATTGAATCGAGAGCAATGGCAAAGAAGAGGAAGGTTACTTACGACGTAAAGAATCGCCATGACGCCAAGTGACTAGATAGTCGTGATGCTTGGCCACTTGAGATCAAAGTGCAACAGAACCTCGGCGGTCTCGAGAAACATACGCCCGGCAGTGTTTGGATCATCAGGATGCATATGCACCTCAACCTTATCCGAATATCTAGATCCCATGGCCAGTATGCAGTTTAACAGTAACGGGCTAAAGAAACGCCCGCCAGTCTGTCTACTTTGTCGGAAGAGCTGCTTATTGACCATTTGACACCAGGGTTGCTCCCACTCAAAGTGGAGGTCGATTAGGTGCTCCACGACATCTTCAGGAACATTTCTCTCCTGTGAAAGGTCGTGGAGGGCAACTTCGAATCGCTGGCGTGTAGGCTCGTGTGTGGCGGTGCTGGTGTCACTGCCAGGCATGAAGGCCTCAGAGGCGGAATCCTTGAACTCCAAGCGTCCGCTAGTAGGACCGAAGTACCTAACCTCGCCATCCTGGTCAAAGTTGGAGACCTCGTCGAAGCACAGCGCTCCTTCGAATGTCGAGCATAGCTCATTGAAGGCTGAAGAGGTGGTGAAGACGGCTGACGAGGGGCCATACAGAGGCTCCGGTTTACGAGTGCCCAGGCGAGAGATGGAGGCGTCGACGTCGATCGAATGCAGCTGGAGAACCTCCTCTAGCAGCTTGATGCGGGCCTATAGAAGACGGGCGTATGACCTGGAGATGGACCCTCGATTTTCCTGCGTGGTGTCGTAATTGCAGTCCAAAACACGTTCCACGCAGCATCTACCCTGGCTCGGACCACTCGATCAACCAAAAATGCTTACGAAACACGTACCTTTGCGCGTCGACGCCGACATTCTTGGCACGCGCGAGACGCATATTTCCCTCGTGAGGAGGACGTCACACGCGGCCGGGAACTTGAGTTCCGCAGTGGATCGTCCATAGCGGGGCCGTGGTACTCTAGAAATGGATGATTCAAGCTGCCAAGGGGCGGTTTGCCGCGAGATAAGTGTGGTCAACGGGGGGGCAAGGGTGGATAGAAACGAAGGAATTCGAGACGCCTTAATAATGCAGGATTTGTTACTAATATCCAATCTGGCCAACCCCTCTCCGATACGGTACGCTCACGCCAGTCGACTGTCAGCCACAAGGAGATACTTGTTGCAGTATCATGTCATAATGTGTTTAGCGCATTCGCGGACCTATTTCAACTTCCTGGCTCTCGGATCCTGGACGCTTTCTGTCCGTCATCTTTCAGCTTCATCTTTATCTCCCATCATAATCAACAAGTGCCCGGTTGCCAACCAAGCATACACGTCATGTCTCATCTCAAGTACTACGCCTATGAGAAGGCCGGAGTCAATAAGAAGGCGCAGTTCAAGTACAGCCAAGCCGTCCGCATCGGGGATAGGATTGAATGTGCCGGCCAAGGTACGCATTATGCTCTATGGTCGTTGAGTGAAGATGGCATTTGCTGATAACATTCCCAGGCGGATGGGACCCTCACACTGAAGTGTTCGAGAAGGAAATCAACGCCCAGATCGACCTAGCGTTTGCAAACGTCGAGCGGAACCTCAAGGACGCTGGCGGCAAGGGCTGGTCCCAGGTGTTCCGGGTGAACTCGTACCATGTCCCGATCAATAATGAAGCTCTGGAAGCTATGGTCCGCAACTTTAGAAAGTACATGCCTGATCACGAGCCTATTTGGACCTGTGTTGGCGTCACGCGCTTGGGGGAGGATGATATGAGGGTCGAGATCGAGGTGGTGGCCTATGACCCAGAGGGTGCTAAAGCGGCCGGCGTAGTCTAAGTGATTGGTGAGCCGAATCAATCATATGCGAAAAAATACTAAGTAACCAAAGTATCGTCTTGCTTGATGTTCGGTGAATTTATATGTTATCTTTCGACAGCAACCCAATCTCGGCTTTTCTCTTCTGCTATTCATCCTCGCTTCCTTCTCCATTGCCCAAGTGTCCAGTAGGCATTCATAATACAACGCATACTTACCAGCCCAGACATCCTTGCCACTTCAACCCTTTCAGCCCGTTGATTATGCCGGTACCAAGAGGGCAGCTTCAGAAGGAGCTTGGCAAAGACCATCCCACTCCTCAATCCAAAGTCCGCCGATAACGCCCTGCTAGTGCCTCTCGCTCGGCAGCCCACAATGACGTGGGAATTTGCGTTCCGCTTTAAACCTGGCGGAGGAATTTGAATTCCGCCGCACTGATCGGCCCAGTTCTCGAGCGCAAATTTGCCCTATCGTCTCCCTGTTGCCCCCGCCAAGAAGAGTTTACCCCAGAAGACCCTATCACCGGAGCTGGGGGTGGTCTGCGGGGAAATCTGGCTACTCTGGCAATCTGGTGATGCGGCAGTTGACCTGTTATCAACTTCCACTCACCTGAGTTCTCTTGGTATTGTCATGGGTGGCTGCGACTTCGACTTCGCTAGCCAGTTGGTCGGAATTGACGAGGAGATAATGCACTTACATATCCCAACAATTATATATACGTATATCGCAGTCGAAGCAACTCTTTTCCTGAGCTGAGCCCACCACTTGATTTCCAGTCTGGTCTGCACGGGCATCGTACTCCAGAAAGCAACATCTGCACACGCGACTGCAAAGAACCCTCACCATGTCGAAGGCCGACGTCGACGCCGCCGTCCTCGCGACGTGCGAGTCTGAGAAGCAAACCATGAGCCAGCCAATCTCGACCAGCGACATGTCGTGGAGCGAGCAGATCAAGGTCCTCAAGACGTCCAAGTACGCGGTCCTAGCAGGTAATGACGCTCCCACCATGGTTTATGATAGTTTAAAAGATGCTGATTTCTGGCTCGTGAATAGCTTTCGGCTGCTCGACGACTCCAATCCTCATCGGATATGACTTGACCCTCATCGGCTCCATCATCGCCAACAAGGAGTTTGTCCAGTACTTTGGCGTACACGACGACGATCTTGATGTCTGGACTCTGCCCGCAAGCAGGCAGCTCATCTGGACGGTGGTTCAATTCGTCGCCGCCATCGTCGCCGCGTTCACCTCTGGTCTTCTCAATGACCGCTTTGGCCGCCGCCCCTGTTTCTTCATCACTGTTAGGTATGTCCAAGTATTTATCTGACTCGAGGCATTGATACTAATGATGGCGTCCTGTAGTCTGACAATCTTTGGAATCATCGCCGAGCTGTTCGCTCCGAACTGGAAAGTCTGGATCGTTGCTAAGCTGCTCATGGGAGCCGCAATGGGCTCCATGCAAGGCAACACCCAACCATACGTGTCTGAGGTTACACCCGTTGCGGCCCGCGGCTTCACCCTCTCTCTCTTCCAGTTCTGGATCATCATCGGCCAACTGGTGGCTTCCTGCGTTCTGGAGGGCACCACGCGGATTGCGGGAGCATGGTCGTGGAAGACGGCTGTGGTGACCCAGTTTGCACCCGCTGCTTTCTGCCTCGCCGTCTTCATTCCCTTTTCTCCCGAGTCGCCCTATTTCCTGATCAGCAAGGGCCGCATTGAAGAAGCGCGAGCCTCCATCATGCGACTCCGCAGGGGCGAGCCCGATGTCGATATCGACGAGCAGGTCCGCATCATGGAGGAGACGCTTGCTCACGAGAGACAAGAGAAGGCGCAGGATCCTTCGTACCTGGAATGTTTCCAGGGGACCAATCTCCGACGAACACTGTTGGCCTGCTTGCCCATCGTCTCCCAGCTCTTCTTCGGATATCCCCTATGCGGCAACTATCTGACCTACTTCCTGACCCTCTCTGGTGTTGACGACGCGTTCCTCATCACCGTCATCTCGGTCGTCTGCTCGCTCGTCGCTGCCGGCATTGCCTTCTTCCTCATCGAGCGTGTTGGTCGTCGCCCGCAGCTCCTCGGAGGCATGTACGGCATGCTCGTCTGTCTCCTGGTCGTCAGCCTCCTCGGTTTCTTTGGGAGAGGTCTTCTCTGGAACAGCCGATGTCTGGCTGCCTTCTGCATTATCTGGGCATTCTTTTACTTTGCATCCGTGGGCGCCGTCGGTTGGGCTGTGGTTGGAGAAATCTCGTCGTCCCGCCTTCGTGCCAAGACGACGGCTGTTGCTGCCATCTCAAGCTCCATCTTCAACATGGCCTGGTCCATCGCCATTCCCTACCTTGTCAACACTGAGGAGGCCAACTTGGGTCCTCGCGCGGCCTTGATCTTCCTGGGCTTCAGCGTTCCCCTCGCCATTGTCACATTCTTTGCTTTGCCGGAGACCAAGGCCAAGACGTTCGCCGAGCTGGACTACCTCTTCGAATCTCGCACGCCCGCTCGGAAGTTTTAGACCCAGTGTTTTAAGGCTTGAACCTAGCAAACGCATTGAAGGGTGGCTTTATTCTACTCGACAAGGCACAGCTTGTTCTCAAATTTCTATTCTTTTCTATTCATTAATCGAATTTTCGAGTGCTTTGTTCTCCTTCCCCGACGATGTGTTTAATGTCACGTCCGTTTTCAGATCTAGAGTCACTAGACACAAGCAAGCACCATGACTAGAGAAGAATAGTCTAGATAAATAGATAGTATAGAGACAGTAGGCAAACAGGACGAGGAAAAATCCAAGGTTGTCTAGTTGTACCTTGTCTACATTAGCTACTGTAGCCTATATTAACTTTTCAAACTAGGAAATATTAATTCTCAACCTCCCATAAATGTAAATACTTATTAGTATTAGAACTTTAGTAGTTGCTATTACTAGCATTTCTCAGTTTTATGGTATCCTAAGACGAAACTCAAGTGAGATCTTAGTTAGCGTAGGTAGCCGCTTTTAGGGACTCCTTACTCCCCGGCTTAATCTCGGCTTAGCAATGCATTAGCCCGGCCTAGCGGTGCTTTAGCTAGCTTAGCAGTATATTAGCCTGGCTTAGCTAGTATAGCCCTTATTAGCTTTTTGCTTACCCTTTCCCTTAAGTAGTCCTTTACTTACTCTTAATCTTATTTTTAGGCTTTTAACTTCTAGACTATTTCTTATTAGCCTATTTACTTATTTTTATAAAAGTTATAGAAACTTTAACTAAAAGGCTATCTTAATCCTTATTTTAGGATTAGAATCTAAATTTAGGCTTTTTAGTATAAATTCTAAAATTAAGCTATAATTAAATCCTTCCTTTTATAGAAATAATATACTAGCTTATAATACTCTTTATCCTTAAGGTATAGGTATATTATATTACTCTATCTAACCTTATAGTATCCTTCCCCTTTCTATTTACTCTTAAGCTTCTTTTTAGTATTTAAACTTAAATTCCTTTATAAAGATATAATAATTAACTCTAACTTAAGAGTATAGAGTAGATCTAAGGTATATAGTTTAATAATTAAGTATAATAGTTAAGTCTATTCTAAAGGTATAGGGTAGGTCTAGGCATAAGGTATATAATTAAGTAGATTAGGATATTAGAGTAAGTAATATAGGTTATAGTCTAGTAATAGTAGAATAAGAGATTTAATATAACTAAGTATGTTAATAGCTAAGGAGCTTAAGGCTTTTATTTAATATACTAAATAAATATATATATATACTATAATTATAATATAGTTAAGTAGTATTAAATAGTGCTGATTTAATATATATATATTAGTTAGTATTAAACTATATTAAATAGAGCCCATTCGATATATATATATAGTCTTATATAATAAAAAGGAAAAAGTAAGTATTAAGATAATTCTACTAGTTATAACTGCCTAGTCCTAACCTAGGCTATAATATAATATCTCCCCTTCTATTAGTCTTATCCCTAAGGCCTATAAAGTAAACCTTTTTCTATAAGGTAAGTACTTATTATTCTTAGTCTTATAATTATCTTTATACCCTTAGCTAATTATTATATTAGGCTATATTTCTAAAAACTTATTATATCCTAAAGTTATATCTACTTATTATAGTAATATTACTAATATTATTAAAAAGTTTAGCTTTAAAATGCCTTACTATTTAGTATATTTTAAGGTAAATTATTACTTTTATATTATTATAAAGGGGAAAATATAATATAATTTTTATATAGAGAAGAAATATATAAATTATGATTTTAGTAGTATATCTTTATAAGCTTATAGGTTCTTATACCCTTTGCCTTATTTCTATACTAACTTTTCTTAGTTACCTAGGTTTCTTAAGAGAAAGACTATTTAGAGGAGTAAAAAGAATAAGCTAAAGCGGATTTATTCAAGGCATTCGCTTAGCTATAGTAATTATATTAATAGGAAAAATATCTTTATAAGAAGGCCGCTAAGATAGTGCGTTATAGCTATAAAGATCTAGATAAGCTAGAAGAGGTAAAGTAGCGGGATACTATAGTATGTTCTAAGGCTTTATTCAAGGTTTAATTATTAAAGGACTATAGGGTAATTAATTAGAGTACTATAGATTTAGGTACTTTCTTTACTTTATTTAATTCTAGTATTATTAGCAAAAGTTCTTTAGGAGGTATTATATATAGATAAGGTTTTTTACTAATTCTTATTAATTATTATTCTTAAGATAGTCTTTCTATTTAATAAGATACTTAGTTTATTTATTTACTATCTTTATATTAAGGATTACTTTTATTATATATTCTTCTAGTCCTTTAACCTTAGTTTTATATTTATTACTAAATTTAGTATAAATTATATCTTTTATAGTCTTAAGAAGTAAAATATAGAAAACTAAGTAAAGTCTAACTTTTAGTAGTAAGTCTAATTAATAGTTATTTTCTAATATTCTTTTAATAATTTTATAATATTTAATAAATTTATAGTTTAGTTTTTTATTTTATTGCTTTATTTTAATATTTTTTATTATAAGATAGACTATATCTCTCTCTTAAAAGAATAGTCCCTTTATCCTTTTTAGGTTATAGTATTTTTTTATTTAGTTTTGTATAAATTTAAGTTTGGTTTTTATTTCTTTATATAGATTTTTTAATTTTTCTAATATAAGGATAGCTTTAGGAATAATTAATCTATCTTAATTTATTCTATAAGTATTAGGAGTAAATCTAAAGTTAGTATATACTAAAGTAAGCTTTATACTTTTATTTATGGCTATATTATAGCTTAGCTATATAGTTAGGAGCTTCTTAACCTAGTTATTTTATTTATAATTAATATAGTATTAAAGGTACTATTCTAGTATTTAGTTTATTTATTCTATCTAACTATTAATCTAAGGTTAAAAAGCTATTATAAGTTAGTAGTTTAATCCTAAATAATCTATAAGTAATTACTAAAACTTAAAAGTAAATAATAATCTTCTATTAGAAAGAATCTTTATTAAGAGCTTATAAATACTAATAATATTTTATAGAAAGATATAGGCAAACTACTCTATATCTATTAATTCTTAGTAGAGTATAAAATAGAAAATTTTTATAAGTTTATCTATAATAATAAGAATGCTATTATAAAGGGTACTTATAGTTAAGTTCTTTAATAGAGATAGCTTTATAATAAAATCTATAGTAATAGAGTCTTATAGTTACTTAGCGATTAGTAGTAATTATAACTCTTTATATAGTTTATAATATTATACTTTAGTTTTTATATAAAGGTTATATTAGTTTATAACTTCTTTAATAATATTTTTTATACTAGGAAATTAGTATATTATTCTAACTTATTCTAGGGTTTTATTAACTCCCTAATATTTATATAGGAGATATTTATATATTTCTTATATAAGTTAGTACTATAGTTTAGTTAGAACTTATAGCTTACTTTATAATTTTTCTTCTAGGGGTAAGT
>JAZAVJ010000132.1:0-113471 GCA_037954315.1 Neonectria punicea
GCCATGGGGGGGGGGGGGGGGGGGGCAAAACAAAATGCGCGGGGAACCCAGGGAAATTTTTTACAGAATCGCCTTTGTCACGGCGCGCAGTAGGAGTCACGGAAACAAGCAATAATTACGTACTGTCCGTCAACCTAACTGGTGGCTGACTGGGCTGGCTTTGTGTCGTCGTTAGTTTTTCTCCAAATGTTACAGAAACAGGCAAAAAATTGCTTAGCTCCGAATCGTTCCAAATCACTCGCCACCTGCCCATGCCACTTGCGCCTTACGCCTTACGATTCATACCAGTGCAGACGCACACATGTCAATGACGGAACCGCAAAACCTTTCCGAAGTGAGAGTACAAAATTACTTTGCAGTGGCGTGACAAGCAAGTCCATCGGGGAAGTCCAGTGCTTATTAGAAGCCAACCACAAGCAACGATGCAATCTCTCACATCACCTGGTAATTGTGAAGCCGCCCGTCATGGCGAGCGACAGAACCAACAACGTGCTCGCCTATCAAAAGCCTCCGCTCTGTGAATCATTGCCCTCTGTCACAGAGTCGCAGAGCCCCCGAACCTCCCTTGTCGATAGTTGGTCGAAGCGGAGACTCGCTCACCTTTGAAGGATCCATCACGCCCTCGAGGGACGCCTTCGGCGAATAACTCCTCTCCTCCTCTCCTCCTCTCCTCCTCTCCAGCCAATCCCCACCGCTTATCGCTGCAAGTGCCCGGCCGTTCTTCTCGAACGCTGCCGCTTCGGGCTTGCGCGCTCCCCACCATCGTGTCTCTTCCCTGAACCATGTCCTGGCCTAGCGTCGTCAGTGGAAAGTGTTGAAGTCCCCGGTCGCCATCGAGTGGATCAAGCTGCCCGTCCCGCGGGAAACCGACTTTGATCGGCTCCGTGGCACCAAGACAGGGCGTCGACGACGACTCGACGCAGCCATTTGCGCTCCCAGGAACCTCGACTCAGCCGGCTTCTGTCGGCCTTCTCCAACTGTCAGGGAGGACCCTCCCCTCCTCACGGACCCCCGATGCGCGATGCGCGGCGGTTTAAGCAAGCCCGGGCCAGCGCCGGGGCGGCCTCACCGGAGCTGCCTGCAACGCCGTGGCCCACTGTTGCTGCGGCCCGCTGCATCGTTTTTGAAGATGGTTTGTTAGAAAGCCAACATGGTCCGGAACCTGATAGTGATAACAGCGGCTTGCAAAGGGTACGTGGGTTTTTTTTGTTCCCTGCCCGCCGGTGCCGGATGGCCCAGGTAGTCCGTGATAGGGGACCCGTTCCGAGACGGTGACCCGTTCCGCGCCTGGGTTTGAGCAGGCAAATCGCACCAGCGCAAGGTCAATTTCAGTTGTCATTCTCACCACCAACGGCTGGTCGTACTACGCATGCACGGCTTGTCAGAACAGAGGCCCATAATTCGGTGAGATCGTTGGAACGGTTGCCGCTCTCTGCCAAGTCCCCGCACTCCCCGGGGGAAGGAGCAGAAGGTTGGCACCCATCCCTGGACAAGGTATGATCCCTTCCCCAAATCCCATTCCCTTGGCATCGTATGGGATGGGCCATCCACCATCGACATCGTTATCTGCCCCGCCAGGCCATGGCCGTTCATTCGCGGACCGTGTCCTAGTCATTGGTATGTGTGAGAAGAGACAATCGATACTCGAGTGTCCGCTTGGATTTGTGATGGAATAAGAAGGGTGCGGCGCGTCCTCGATGTTCCCGGTGTTCTCTCATCCAGCTCTCCAGTTTCTCTCTAGCCTTGTTAGCTAGGTATAAACCCATCCTGGCGCACCCCCGCCTCCCGCTTCGCCTCCCACCATCCATTAGGTAAAAAGTCAAGCCTCAAAGCTGTACTTCGTCGTACCCCGTCCCTGACCCCGACAAAAAGACCTGGCGAGTCTCGACCGTGCCCGCTCTCTTCCCCCTTTCGCCTCTCTCTGCGCTGCCCCAGATCCGTCCCAGTTTCCCCGCCTTTACCCCAACTGGACCGAGGAACTTTCGGGGCTTCCTGCCTTCCTCCCTCGCTAGCCCCAGCCCGTCGGGACCACCCCGACCGAACCTTAATGCGAGGATAAATATCACTGCCTCCCGCCCTTTCTTCTCTGTCCACCGGCCTCGACAAGAACATTCCTTGTCTCTCTATCCGATCCGCTCTTTCTAGCAGATAAGAGACTCAGCACAACACGCCGACATCATGGCTGAGAAGGAAGCTTACAACGACGGTGGCAATGGCTACGACCTCAATCGCGAGGGCAGCCAAACTGGCCAGACCACCGAGTACAACTTGGCCGACTCTCACGACCAGCTTGAGCGAGGTCTCAAGAGTCGACACATTCAGTTCTTGGCTCTCGGTACGTGTTGATTCGTCCCAACCAACGACAAACGAGAACCCTGGCTGACATTTCTACTCATAGGTGGTGCCATCGGTACTGGTCTCTTCATCGGCTCCGGTGCCATCCTCGCCCGAACCGGTCCCGCTCCTCTCTTCATGGGTTACCTCTCCATGATGCTGATGGTCTATGTCATCATGAACATCCTCGCCGAAATGGTCACCTACCTCCCCATGCGCGGCATCACTGTCCCCTACTTCGTCGGCCGCTTCGTTGACCCTAGTTTGGCTTTCGCTGCCGGCTGGAATTACTGGTACGCGTACGCCATGCTTGTCGGAGCCGAAGCCGTTGCTGCTGGAATCATCATCGAGTACTGGGAGCCCCCGGTCAACATTGCCTTGTGGATCGCCATCGTCCTCATCGTCATGCTGCTTCTCAACATTATCGCCGTCTCTTTCTTCGGAGAAGCTGAGTTCTGGTTCGCCAGCATCAAGCTCATCACCATCTGCGGCCTCATCATTCTCGGTGTTGTCATCTTCTTCGGCGGCGGTCCTAACCAGAACCACATTCGGGGGTTCAGCTACTGGAAGGATCCTGGAGCCTTCGTTGAATTCAATGCCAAGGGCAATACCGGCCACTTCCTCGCCTACTGGAGCGCCTTTGTCAGCGCCGGTTTTGCTTTCATCACATCCCCTGAGCTGATTGCCATCTCCGCCGGTGAGGCCGTCGCTCCCCGACGCAACATCCCCAAGGCAGCCAAGCGCTTCATCTGGCGTCTCGCCATCTTCTACGGCATCTCTTCCCTCCTCATCGGTATCCTCGTTCCCTCCGACGACCCCAACCTGCTTGGTGCCTCCAACGCTAGCGCTTCCCCCTTCGTCATTGGCATTCAGAACGTCGGTATTCCGGTTCTCAACCACATCATCAACGCCGCTGTCCTCACCTCTGCCTGGTCCGCTGGAAACTCCTTCCTCTACTCTGGAAGCCGAGTCCTCTACTCCATGGCTCTCAATGGCCAGGCCCCCAAGATTTTCCGCATCACCAACAAGTACGGTGTCCCATGGGCCGCTGTCCTCTTCACTTGGGCTTTTGGTCTCCTCGCCTTCCTCAACGTCTCTAACTCTGGCGCCACCGTCTTCAACTGGTTCGTTAATATTTCCACCATCTCTGGTTTCATCGCCTGGATTGTCGTCATGATCACCTACCTGCGCTTCCGCCGCGCCATGGAGTTCAACAACCTACTCGATTCACTACCCTTCAAGACCCCCTTCCAGCCCTACGCCACCTGGATTGTGCTTGTGATCATCTCTGTCCTCACTCTCACCAACGGCTTCTCTCTCTTCATCGGGGATAACTGGAGCACCTCGAGCTTCATCGCTGCCTACGTCACTCTCCCGATCTTCCTTGTCCTATACCTCGGCCACAAGCTCTGGTTCCGCACTCCTCTGTGCATCCGCACCCCCAACATTGACGCCATCACCGGTAAGCGGGAGATGGACGAGCTCGAGGCTCTGGACATTCCCCCAGTGCCCAAGAACATGCTTGAAAAGGTCTGGTTCTGGCTCGCTTAAGTGGTAGATTTGTTGTCTTCATATCTTGATAGAAAGATGGGTGTATGGGCATTCAGTCCCTTAGAGCACTTGTGTGATACCCTCAACTTGTATATACTCTGCAATTAGTTGAATACTTAGAGAGAGAATCTCTTAAACTTAAGACTTGCCTCATACCTTCCATCTAAATGTTTCTAATTAGAATTACACTGCTGTCGGGGCACAACAATGGCCCTTAAAATGTCTGGGGGAGGAACCTATCACGCCAAATAGTCCTATTGCTTACTCTCACTTGAGTACTGCAGATATTTTACTAGCACAGGAAACGTGTGGACCTCATTCTATCGCCGGTACTACTGGTCAGATTTTTCCTACTCCTACTACATACTTGGAACATCCTGATCTCAATCCATAATACACCACCAATATGGGCACCCCGTCTGGGCGCCCACTGTTAGCTTCGACCACTATCGGCATAAATTGACGTTCCTGTCTGTATATTTTCTACTTTTCTCAGGGGCAAGGCTTTGCTCTTCTGACTACTCACGTTCCAGACGCAGGCTTTACTTCGTCGTAGTAGTGTGCACTTGACCTCATTATTTGGACCTCATTATTTTTTGAGTCGGCTCATGTCTTCAATAGATCCATCTGCAACACATTGTAAAGGTCCTGCCCTCTCAAGTTCTGAGCCATGGCAAGCTTAGAAGTGTTCCGCCCGTGGCTGAGACTACCGATGATTGGGGACGTCAACCTCAACTTAAATATTAGGCATTCGTTCTTAACGCGCCCATAGTATTTTTTTTTAACTCATCAGTTTGTCAATCTCAAAGTCTATTAACGCGGAATGTGAAATGAGGGCCGTAGCTTATATAAATAGTTTCAATTCAATTTGGACGGCTAAATTGCCATTAATCGCGTCTTTTACCAAATTTGGAACGGTTAGGAACAACGAACTCACTTCTCTTAGATTAGGAATATATAACCTTCCGCATAAGAAGTACTGGCTGCCAAGAGAACAGTCTGTGGCATTACTTTTGAGGCGGAAATAATATTTACCGTACATTCTATTTATAGAGATGCGAAAAAGTCATGCTGACTCCAGAAACCTGCATCTTCCCCGCTCGTGAGCTTCTGTCCACTGCCCAACTTTGCATCAAGAGCACTCGACAACATCTGCCCTTGCCTACGATGGACTCTAAGACTTATCGTTATACGTCAATCCAACCTGGGCGATGGTTCCGTCTACTGAAGATCCAACCAGCCCAATCTGGAGATGGCATCACATGCGAACTCTTTGATGCTGAGCTGGATAAAGCCCCTCCTTACAAAGCCCTGTCGTACGTCTGGGGCGACCCTACTCAGCGGGAGAACATCACATGTGGAGGCCATGATTGCAACATCACCCACAGCCTTTACGAAGGCCTTCGCCGCATGAGAAGAGAGACCGAGGTTCAAACTGTCTGGGCCGATGCCATCTGCATTAATCAGGCCGACAATGATGAAAAGGGCCATCAGGTCGACTTGATGGGCGCTATCTACGAGAGAGCTAGCAAAGTCTTTGTTTGGTTGGGCGAGGACAGCACTGGCGCATCTAAGATGGCTTTTACTTCGTTGGCCTCGGTCAACAAAAAGATCTCCACCGGCGCCGATAAAGAGAATATCCCAAGCTCGGAAATTGACATTACCGTCTCAATCCAAGGGATAACCTCTGGGCCTGTAACAGGAACCAGATCCTCCCTGTTGACAGACCTGGGCCCGCCGGAAAAGGAATCCATCCAAAAGCTCTGCCAACTGCCGTGGTTCTCTCGCGTCTGGGTTCTTCAAGAGGTTGGCTTGGCGAAGATAGCAACGGCGTCCTGGGGCGATTCGAGCATCGACTTCAGTCAGATAGCAGTGTTCATCCTCTACGCCAACGACCACGAAGATCTGTCAGCTATTCTGGGACCAGAAATCTCGAGCCTCCTCTCGGGAGCTTTGTATTACGCCCTTTGGAACGTCTGGTCTACCTATGGGAAGGAATCATGGATACAGCGAACGCCAGCCTTGAAGGCCTTTTCTGAGGGCCTGGAAGAAGTCACCAATATTGATTACGTGCTCATTCTCGAGGCTTCACGACGCTTTTCCGCCACCAATCCTTTGGACCATGTGTACGCATTCCTTGGTCATCCGAAGGCCTTGGTTCCGGGAACCGACGACCCATGGCTTCAGGCAAACTACTCCCTCAGTCTCCAAGAACAACATCAAATTCTAGCTTCCAGTTTGTGTCGGCATTCTTTGAATTATCTGGTTCAAGCACAGTCCACAGTGCAAAGTCTCCAACCAAGCTTTCAGCATCCTTCGTGGATACCCCAATGGAACATCAATCACCCAAACACACCATCAGCCTTTTGGGAGTGCTGGGACGCCAGCCTCAGGTTATCTGAAAACAGGGTTCACAAAGCTGAAGTTCACGACAAGAAACTGAGCATCTCTGCGATCATCATAGATCGTATAGATAAACAGTCTGAAGTCTTGGAACCAGCCGGCTTTGAGCCTTTGATAGAGGGAGGCGGCCGACTTATCGAACAATGCTGGGACGTGGCCATGCATGCGCCCAACCCCTACGGAAACGCATATCTCGCTTTTGCATCAACCCTGGCTTGTAACTACAAACCAAAGGGCTCTACTTCACTGCAATATCCAATCGGAGTCATTCATCAGCTGGCTTGGTTCTGTATGAACGCAAACCCGACCTTCTTCAGAAATAATTTCATGAACCAAGGAGGTCTTTGGGATGTTCAGTGGGATAACAACAAGAGGGATAGGTTTGGCCGTTGCTTCAGGGGCTGCGCGTCGCACAGACGTTTCTTCGTAACTCGCACAGGACTATGGGGGCTGGGGCCTGCCGTTGCAGAGGAGGGAGATGTTTGCGCGGTCCTTTTTGGGGCTGACGTCCCTTTCGTTCTCAGACCTATGGCGACGGCCGGAGAGTACAAGTTGGTCGGTGAGTGCTACATGTATGGTTTCATGTATGGTGAAGCGGTGATGGCAAGTGAGGCAGGAGCTCCAGGATGCGTT
This sequence comes from Neonectria punicea, assembly GCA_037954315.1. Taxonomy (NCBI): domain Eukaryota; kingdom Fungi; phylum Ascomycota; class Sordariomycetes; order Hypocreales; family Nectriaceae; genus Neonectria; species Neonectria punicea. Next base: position 6,922 of record JAZAVJ010000132.1, read on the forward strand.
AAAGAGGAGATTTTCTTGGTGTAATCCTGTTTCAACCATAGACGTTGCCGATGGCCCACGAAAACATTATATCTGCCTCTGGAGCGCCTTTTCCTTCACTATAGGTCAAGGTGTCTGTGAACGGTTAGCTCAAAGCTGCATCACAACTTCTTTCTGTATTCAAGACATACTGGCGTCTTAAGAGAAATGGTGAGTAGGCTCAGCACAATCTCGGGCTCTGCCAGATCACGGTGAATACTAAGCTTAAGCTACTGCTAATAGTACTTAATAAATGAAGAACATGTTAGAAGGCTCACGTTCATTAACAAGAGGCGTCAAGCGGAAGCATGGTTGAAAGTAGTAAACATATAATTTGAGCATGAATCGTGACTATATATACAGATCTTCGACATTCAGACGTCTCGTACTGGAGGAACAACAGCCATCGCCTGCGCGGCAGTAGCCCTCATAATTTCCTTCTCCTCTTGACCGCTGTTGTCCTTGAAGACCTCGTCCATCTGCTCCAGACTCTTGCCCTTGGTTTCAGGGACGAGCAGGTAAGCCCAGATCGCAGCCAATACACACCACGCGCCGAAAAAGATGTAGGTTCCGAAGCCAGTCTCTTCCAAGAGGATTGGGGAGATGATGCCGACGATAAAGTTGCAGATCCAACAAGTCGCGGTTGCTAGTGCGACACCCTTGGATCGAGTGGCGCTGGGGAAGACTTCGGAGGGGAGAGCCCAGCCGAGGGGGCAGTAGGAGACTCCGTAAACCAGAATGAACATGAACGCCATGGCAACAGCAGCCCAGCCAGCGTCCTTGTGGGAGTCCCAGCTATCGGAGTAGATACCCACGAGAATGGCCATGATGCCCCATGAAACAGCACCACCTACAGCACCCCAGATGGCGAGCGGTCGTCGACCCACAGAGTCAATGATGAAGAAGCACACGCAGACGGCAACTAGCTGGAGGATGTTGAAGACGCCGGACATGATCAGGGACATCTCCGAAGACTGGCCGAGGGATTGGAAGAGGGTCGGGGCGTAATAGATAAATGCGTTCACGCCTGAGAATTGCTGGAAGAACAGGATACCACAGCCAACAGCAGTTCGGCGCCAAGTCTTGGGGTTGAAGAGGTCAATCCATGTAACGACCTCGAGCTTGAAGCCCTGGACTCCGGGGTGGCGTCGCTCGGTGACGGTCTTCTGGAACTGGGCGTCGGCGATGATGCCGCGGTACTCAGTCTGAACACGCTGGTCGTCGGCGGGTAGGCGGCGGAGCTTGCAAAGGCTGATGAGGGCCTCGTCGTTGCGGCCGACGAGAGCAAGCCAACGCGGGGAGTAGGGGAAGAACAGGATACCGGCGCCGACGATGGAGGCCGAGACCATCTGGAGACCGAAGGGCAGGCGGAAGGCGATCTCGCCGGCCATGTTGCGAGTACCGTAGGTGATCCAGAAGGAAATGACGACGCCGAGGACGATGGAGACGGATTCGAGAACGAGAAGGGTGCCTCGAAGGTTCGGGGGTGAGATTTCGGCGATGTAGAGAGGAGCGCCCTGTTTGGTCGAGTATTAGCTTACATGGTGTTCCAAGGCGAAATAGTTAAGAAACGGGAAGAGGAAGTGACATACCATGGCAAGGGTACCGACACCGATTCCACCGATTGTTCGTCCTAGAACGAGCATCTCATAATTGACGGCCGCGGTCTGGAGGACGGCGCCGACGTTGAAGATGACGACGACAACGGCCAAGGCCCTTTTACGGGAGATCTTATCGGCAAGCCAGGGCATGAAGAAGCAGCCAAGAAAGGCACCAAACTCGAGCATACCGGTCATGAAGCCCTATCAAGTCAAGAGTCAGCTATCACCGCCGTGGTTGACGCATCCTAGGCGGGACAACATACCTTTCCGAAGCCGCTCTTCGCCTCGGGGAAGACATCGTGGAACTGTTCCATGACATTGATGATGGAAATAACGCCCTGGTCGTAGCCGAAGGAGAAGCCGCCCAGGGAGGCGAGGAAGGCAGCGGCCAGGACGTAGGGGGACTGGCTGAGGCCGGCGGCGCCCGAGGGGCCGTAGGCGACATCTTCGGCGAGGTGGTCGAGGACGATGTCGACGTTCTCGACGGTGCCGCACTCGTCGTCTGACAGGACTTTGTCGTCCCGAGACTTGTAGTCAGCCATAGCTGGGGGCGTTGGTGCTGCGAGGCTCTCTGGGGTGTTGGGGGTTGAGTAAGAGGAGCAAGAAGCCTTTTGGAGTCTTGAGCTGAGAAGCCAAAGGCGAAGAAGGACTGAATTGTCTGGATGGGAATAGAGAGACGAGCTAAAGAGGGTGGGGAGGATCGAGAGGTTTTATAATGGAAAGCCGGGAGAGGCGAGTCGCGGTGTAGGCGAGGTCACTACAAGACGGCGATGTCATTGCTCCCCCACACGAGCACAGAAGAGAGATACCAAGGATGGATTTCCCCCCTTCTCCTCTCTGTGCCCCTGCCTTGTCACCATTCCCAAAGCAGGGTAGCGGAGGCCACGGACGATGGATGAGGTTTAGTTAGAAGGAGGAGACGGACGCCCCCCAGAGAGTCCGCATTCCCCAGACGCCCCCCCGAACTTTTTCCTTTTGCATTGCATCCATGCTACTGCCAGGGATGTCCCCTCAAAACCCCTCAGAACGTCTGAACGTTAGGGCCTAGGATCTCCTTAAATGGTAGAAGGGCCGTGGGTGAAGTGACCTATGACGCCACGGACGACTAGGGCGTGGCTGTGTGCGTTGGGGTCGGGGGCTGCCATTGGCGCTTTTTGGGCCTGGAGTGCCCTGGAGTGGTAGCGGCTGCAGCCCCGTAATTCTGGCGAGCTGGAGACTGGAGAAATCCTGGAGACGCGACGTCCCATCCGGTGCTCCGCGCGGGGGGATTTTGCGGGGATATACAGCAGCATGTAATCACTTCACTCGGGCCCTGATTCGATGATTTCGTTTTTTATTTTGCTCATTTTTCCCTCTCTCCTCCTGGCTGGATATGCACCGTACTGTGGAGGGGCGTGGCCGTGTTGGAAGACGGTTGACTCTGTGTATTTCTCCCAGGATGCCCTCGGCATTGACCTGGCGTTAAGGCCCAATTACCGCCAGTCTGCGATTCCCCTCTCCCCCGTCCAAGGATCACTTGGGAAATTGGGGTAACCACAACGACGCAGCTCCATCGGTTTGCCCGTCTTGTATCTGTCCTTCATGACTCGGGTTCAGTCCACGACTGTTGTCCAGGAATCAATCATTCCTCCAACCATTCGCTCATCTATCGGGTGATTTTGTTCACAACCACCCAGCCCAACCTCCGGAGCGTCCCCCAGATCCTTTCTCCAACGCCGCTTCATCAACGCAGCCTTCGCCAGTGGTTGCCAAAGAAGGGCATGGCCTAAGCTTTCTAGCTTCGCCACCACTTCGCACTTGGCGCGGCCTATCCCAACGAAACGACCGGGGGCGTTGTAACCAAGCGGCATATTGCTGATTGGGGGGGGCCTTTTTTTCGCCTCACGGGCTCTAGACTAGTAGATAGACAGATCACGCTACGAAGTGTCATGACACTGCCGAGTTGCGTGTCCCGAAATCCTCTTAACCGCGCTAAACCGGCAATAGCGGATGATCGACTTCAAACATTGACGGCCAGGGGAGCCAAGTAGGAAATCTGCCGCTGAATCCAGAAATGGTTCTTCAGGGACACGGCCTAACATGCCAAGAACCGGTGCCATCTTGCGACCCAAATCCTTCGTTGTGGTTGGCGTGATCCATTCTTCTTCGGCATCTGGGAACAACCCGCTACCCCCGCAACCCTTTCGTTCGGCGGCGGCATCACATCTTTTCGGGAAGCTACCGTTCTTGGTAGACCTCGTGGCTGATATCATCATCAAAGGGAATCCTCGTGGTGATCTTAGTCCTCATAGGTCGTCTCGAGCAGACAGCCAGGGCCCATGGCAAGGCAAATACGACTTATTTCCACAAACAATGAACGAATTCCGATTTGACTGTTCGATAATCATGAGGTACATCACCTGTTCCATCAAGTGAACTCAGCTGCAGAGGTAGATTATGCAAAGGAAGCCGCATATGGCAAGCATCCCTTTTTGATCCCATGTTGTTGGCCCAGCATGTAATCGCCTAGGATCGTTTGATACTCCTTACTCAACACCAGCACGTGCCACGTGGCAAATTATCCTAGCTACCGCGGAATAATCACATCATTTAATGAGGGATATTCTCATGAAACTAAGTTGGGATGCCAAAGCTGGATATTTATGTGAGAGTGTCAACAGCAATGGGTCATAGTGGGAGCTTCCTATCATCATCACACTTCGTCTTATTTACAGCTTTCAAGAACTAAGGACCGTCAACTTTCTATTTTGCTTTAGAGATACTTTGATTGATCCTATAGTTACACAATAAACATCGCGATTTCACAAATGCCATGATGATAAAGTAGATCTTTCTCATCAGATAGCCAAGTCCCCATCTTGATTCTAGCGGCATATCATTTCCATAAGCAGATACATTAGCAAGTCGGACACAACCCCGATACTTCTACATACGTCATCTGGTTTCTAGAACCCGCTTCTGGCTCGGGTAGTTCCAAACCGTAGTTCTCGGACTCCAAATGCTGCAACCAGTTGCTTTAGTCCAGCCCGCCATGAACCTCATGCAGAGGATTAGCAATATCGACTCGAAGTCTGCGAGGACGATACAATCAAGATTGCCCATTTCAATTGCCTCAGCATCGGCATCTTCAAGGTCAGGTAGTTTTCAGTTTCATAAATATAGTAACCATTACTGATCATGACGATGAATTTAAAGTAAGTGTACGGTTGACTTTCTTACCTTGGCGTCCTCCGTCTCTATCTCGTAAAAATACGCATGTACTCGAGCGACTAAGCTTTATTCTCAAGGGTTCTCGCATCTTTCGGCTAAGGTGTATTAACTACACCCCTTCACATGGGGCGGAAAAAACCATATCCTATCAGTTGATGGCGTGTGGTATATTGTCAGCGGCCTCGGTGCACTGGCCTTAACCCCCTGGGCAACCAAATAATTCTCCGGCTTCCCCAGCCATTCTCCCCGGATGTAGTATAACTGATGATGCCCTGGAAGGAGGGGGGACAAGGGGATGTGTGTGGGTGACTCCCGGTTCTCTGGAGAACCATGTAGGTTACCTTTCTTGGTATTCTGACCAGATGGCTCGTAATCGGCCCTTGAACCCCGATACTAAGAACACAGTCTATGGGCACGCAGCATCGAGCAAATCTCACAGTGCTCAGGGGCCAAGTAAAGGCAGTACATAGTAATGACTGTGCCCGTCGTTTCATGACAGGTCCACATCGGTGAGAACGAATGACCCCTTGCGGAACTGGCTCGATTGGCCGCGCGGTCTCCCTCGAAGGAATGCTTTAGGGGAAAGTTGCGTGTTGGGCGATGCCGGTGAGCTGTCCGATCGTATTCGGGAACCAGACCGACACTGAGGGAAATTGTTTCGCCTTGGCTTTCACGGACGATGGACGATCGTCGCTCTAACGATCAGGGATCAAGGAATCAAGGAATCGGCACAAACAATCGGAGCCGGGAAAGAGGCGGCGATGCACACCCCTTGCGGTCGCATGCGTTTACAGTAGTTTCCTGTTCTAGCTCGGACAGGAAATCCGGCGCGACATGTCATTTTTGGATGAGGCAACGACCGGGGGTGCCGTTGGGGTAATGCGGCGACTTGACTCGTGTTCCAGGCTTGGGGCAACGAACTGAGATGATGGAAATGGTGCGTGGTTATCCGCTTCGTATTTTTCTGTAGCCGTGCAATTAATTGTTATTTGGATTTCAACCAAGTCATCCATCACATCACCTGCATGCAGATGGCATCTTATCTTCTTCTCCACAGCATAACACACCGCATCCATAGAACAAGCAGCTGACCAACCTGTGTCCCCAGCCTGCCCCCGGCCGTTGATCTTAGCAGCGTCATTACCCCAATGAAAACCCCCTCCTCCCCCGACAAAAATGCACGAGGACGTGCGGGGAACTCCACACGTCTCCGCATGGAAACGCGCCGGACCGAAAGCTTCACTTCCAAAGCCTCCAATCGTTTCGCCTGGGCGGGCCCGACGAGAGAGCGTAGCATTGTGGTCACTCTTGGCATGTTCACTAAATGCCTCCGGCGTTGGTCGGTGAGGTGTCGTGCGTGGTGGTGGTCGGACTGAATATTCCGGCCCCTGCCTAATCAGTGGCGTGGCATTTCCGACGCCCTCCCTGCCGTGTCGAGCTTGGCTGGCAAGCTGGGTGAGATCCCAGTGACATCATCATGCTTCTTGTAAGTTGTGACTGATCCGACACTTGGAGAATCAAGATATGGCGCGAAGTCAGTCCACAAGCACTCCCGACAACCTCATGCCGGACGACAAACTCCTCACCCCTCATGCGAAGTAAGGCAGCGTTCAACAACCCGAACCATCTAACTTACACTTATTCGCCTAGCCCTGTTCACTCCCTATGCGTAGTAACCATGTCTGTTCATGAATAGCCTGTGTCTGGTATTCACTCGACTACGGACGGGGATGGCCTGGGACAATCGGTCCATCTCCTTGGGAGCCGCCTCTGTCGGCTCCCCGGCGCCACCATCACGATCTCAGCGCCTCTGCCGTGGCACATGAGCCGAAATCGCGATTGAGGGTCGGCTCGTCGATCGATACGCCGGGCGATACTGATCACATACTAGCCTCTTGTTACTTGTCATCCCGAACCCGAAAAACGACACCAACCAAGTGCAGCCAAGATGTCAGCGGCATAGACGGAACCATTGTGTATGGAGCCTAGAGAGACTGTTGCGTCGAGGTCCGTCCCTTATTCATCTCGGGGTTCTCACCGAGCTCCATCTTTCAGGGCGTTCGTTGCGTTGTGAGCCTTGACGCTTGGGCTCCCTTCAGGTTCCTTGTCCCATGTCCCATGTTTACCGCGTCTGCTAAGCTGTTGAGTCGCTATTTCGCGGATGCGGGATTTTATGCTTTCTGCAGAATCTCAAATCCCCGATTCGTCTTCACACTTCAAACTCTAGTGGGCCATATGGGGCTCTGCTGATGACGTCTAATGATATGATCGCCTGTTTGTAAGCCTCAGCGAGTCTGGCTGCCGCTCCCTGCCTCCCCATCTGCCACACTCCGTGACCAAATCGATGTATCAAATGCTTCACAGATCGTTCCAGTGTGGTCTCATCGTCCCATTACATGACTCTTCTCGAATGATGCTTCATTGCGGTGTTCCATTGTATGAGTTGAAGTACGTAGACATTTTCGCCGTTTCTAGCCATCCCCGCCTCTTTCTTATTGACCTTAGCGGACAAGGATCCATATCGATTGATGGTGTCAATGAACAACGTGGTTTCCTATCCCATTCATGCATGGCGCTACCCACCGAAAGAAGAGACTTGATACGTCACTGTATTTTGATCCCTGCAAGAATTAAACCCCATGCTCACCGAAACTCCGAGACGCCTAATTGTGGCAAGCTAGTTGTTGGCCAAGACGTACCAGGACTCCATGTCGTTCACCAAAGACTTCGCTTTTACTTTCACATCTCTACACCTACTTCCTTTCTAGTATACCTCCTAACCGTCTCAGGTCAGCTGTCGCATTGGGAGTCATCATTGCGTGTTTGTCACCCTCGCCAGATGTAAGACCATCCATGAAGGAATCGTCTTATTCTTCCCTCCCCGTCCTAACGCCAACCATCAGCTGCGGAAGTAGATCTCGGTCGTCATGTCACTTATCTGGCTCACAAAAGCTCGTAAGGCTTGCGAAACTTAAAGGGATATCTTGGTTATTCACTCTCGGCGAGTTGCTCGTTGCTCGTAAAAACTCGCATTTGTTGTTTTTCCTGGTTAATTTACTTGTTATTTTGAATGTGATAACTTAAGGTTGAAGTAGAATGCGCAATTTCGTCTGTGCGATTCGCGATGCTCACAAATCAAGAAAATTGAATTGGGTGCCTACAGCTAAATAAAATCCGGCTATAGTTCGCACGCAGCTTATGTAGAAGCTGGAGTGTTGCCTGGCCCTCGTGCCATCATCTCCTTCTCTCTCAGCGCCTTATCTGCCCCCTCGCGCTCATTTTTGAATCTCAACTGGCACCCTGCTTTATAGTTAACAAATGGCCTAGCATCACCGAGAAAGAAGTAGCTTTACAATCACCACATGATATCGGCTCGTACTTGGGCGGATTGTCAGCCGATGTGCAGGTGGGCACCACCCCTTCGACGCAGTTGAAATTGAGGCCTGAATAGTTAGGATTGCACCAGTCAAGAATAAGATAAGGCTACTCACCAAAGAAGAATGGCATTGAAACCCGCTCGACGTTTGATCGGTTGTAGACTCGGTGAACGGTGCTTTTGTACACATCGTTGCTGAGCCTCATCATGAAGTCTCCGATATTCACGACGATGGTTCCTTCTATTGGAACCGCCTTGATCCACTGTCCTTCCTTGCTCAAAACTTGAAGACCACGAGTCATGTCTTGCCAAAGAAGGGTAAAAAGCTGGAGGTCAGTATGACTACCAAGAGCAACGTTGTCGTCGGATAGCTCTTCTTTGGTATTGACAGGGTAGTAGTTAAAGACCCCATCGGCACCAGGATATGTCACCTTGCTGTCGAAATACTCTTCTGGTAGGCCCAGACTCAGAGCGAAAGCTTGCACCAGCTTTCTAGAAAGTGTGACACAGGAAGCCCAGTAGGTGAGTACGTCCTCCTTGAATCCAGGAAGGTGTGCGGTTCCCTCCCAGATGAACTCTTCTCCGCGAATCCAAGGTTTGACCTCTTCTGGTATAGCGTTCATGTCTTTAGCAACTGGATCATACTGCGGCGCATATCTCCAGGCCATCTGATTTCTGTTAGATTATATGTGATGTGGCTTCCAGACTCACTACATACGGATTCCTTGACATCAAACCCTTCGGTTGCGTTGGACTGCGAGGTCTTGAAGGCCCTGTATCCATTGAAATATTTGGATTTGAGGACATCAATCATTTCTTTCTTCTCTGTGGGCTGATGGAAAAAGCTATGTCTTGTCTCAGCAGTCTTCTTCAACGTGGGAGGGGGGAAGGGCCATTAACGCTAAAAGCTGCTTCTTCGCGTTCGCGATGGCCTCGTCAGAGATCCCATGGTTTTTGATGTAGAAAAACCCGGTGTTTGTTGCAGCAGCGTGCAATTGCGATGCGACCTGTTTCCGATGCTCTGGGTCATCAGAAAACAACGGGGTCAGATCAATCACTGGTATCTCTTCCGGGGTACAATCACGGGGCGGTATGTTGAGAACTGCGTGAAATAATTAGGCAGGATTCAAAAGATGGGGAAATGCCTCTTACTGTCTCGAAAGACTGGGCCGTAGCCTGTGCGAAGCTCGAGCTTGTGAGATGTAATGGTGGTGGTGGACATTTTGTAGTTGCGCGTCGTTGGACGTATTGGTTGAGATGGCGAGCGAGAGATTGCATCATGCTGGCCAAGGTTATTTTATATGTGTTGGAATACATGGAATACAGCCGGATCTGATCATGTTCAGCGATAAAAAATGCCATTCCAAGTTTCCCGACGGTTAACTACGGTCTCCGTCAGTTGTCCCGGCTATCTCCCTTATCTTCTCCCGCCTCCCCGCATCTTCTCCCATCTCCCCGCCTCTTCTCCTATCTCCGCCGTGGAGTTATCACTCATCTAGTTATCACTCATCTTTTCAAAAGTCCCAGCACCGACGATTTCCATCGCATCTCGGAGGTGACATGACAGTCATCTGGCCACAACACCGTCATGTCGTCCGAGGACCGACCACCAAGCCAACCCTGTACGGTTTCGAAGCCCCGCAAGCGTACACAGGCTGAGTCGTACGCCCAGGAAGTCCACTCCAGTGACGATAATGGGAAACAAACCACCCTCAAGCGCAGGCAACGCCGTAGGTTCTCATGCGAGTCTTGTCGGAGGACAAAGTGCCGGTGTGACTATGACCACTAAGCTCATATCTGTTACCGCTGTCGCACGCTTAGGTCAGTTGTCCGCGACATGCCATGTCATTCCAAGCTTGCCATTGTATATTATTTATCCTAACACTTAGTACTGAACGCAGACTTGCCTGCTCTCTTAGCAGCCAAGAGGTCCACAACGGTTCGCCTGAGCAAGATTCTGCGCCCAGCACTGATCAGAGGTGTTTCCTTCCCACTTCGTCTGGCGCACAGCGAAGACAGGGGCTAACTATCATGAACAGAGTTATCCAGCTCGAGAAGTCTTTGCAGGAGATTAAGTCTACTCTACAGGCCCTGCAGAACCAGCCATCGCCTGGAATGGTCCGTGGCGTGTCCGTGAGCCCTTCCGCCGCCGTACCGGTGAAACCCCCTACCACTACTCCCTGGCCGGGCGGTCGGGTTCGCAACATCAGACTGGGAAACTTGGATGCAGCTGATGAAGGCCTGAATCTTTCACCGGCCGATGAAGGCATCAACTCTCCGGCGGTGATATTAAGACAAATCGACTCTCAGCTTACAGGCTACCGGCGAATGTTCAATGATGTGAACACGGACCTGTCTAATCTTCAGATACTAAATGGGGATACCGCAGATACGCTTGTGGCCCTGTATGAACCTTTGCGTCTCCATCCTATAAGTAGTCTTCTAGAAAGCTAATCGCATTCCCAGCTTCACACGCCATCGTCGCCACACCCTTCTGGTCAATGATATCACCGATATTGTGTCTGGAGGGAATTTGCGAGCTTCTTCGCCATTACTCCATGCAGTCTGTTGTTTACACGGCTTTCGCTACAGCAAAGAGTATCTTGTCGGATCTGCTCTCCACCGAGAGCTTTATGAGCATGTGCGTCGTGCACTTGGCCAAGTGCTTCTATCAAGTCCTTTGCCTATTCCAGAGCTGTTTGCCGTCCTCATCATGTGTTTGTTTGGGACAGCGCCAACGGTACGACACCTTTAGGATATACCTTTATCCCACCCTCATCTATCTCGACACGACAATCTATGTACTGATTGAAGCTGATGTTCATTTAGAAAGGATCCGAGTATATTGATAGCTGGGTACTAAGCGGGCACTGTGCTCAGCAAGCCATGCTATCGATTAATTTCTCCGACCTTGTGAAAAGGATTAAACTGGACGATGCCACATTGGCAGACCAAAGAGCCATCCGCCTGTGGTCAAACATTTGCTTAACCCACCTGCAGTAAGTCAACTTGGCGTTTCCCAGTGTCGATAGTCATTATTCGAGCCGTCTTTTCCTACCACCTCTCTTAACCGATGTTAACAATTCCTATTCCAGCTGGACAGCCATTACCGGGAGGCCGCCAATAATTCCACTACACTATCTTCATCAGTGCAATATTTTGCTCGATTTCTACGAAGCATCCATGTTAGATAGCATGTTGGTTGCAGAAATTCGACTCTACATAACATTTCACGAGAGAGTTGGTCAGCCAAACGATGGAGAGATCCATGAATTAGTGGCCTGGAAACAAAAATGGAGGCACTTGTCCGGTAAGCATACTTTTACGGATCGACCCTCTTTCCATTTCAAAAGTGCCCACGATCTTGGGTTATCGTCTGACTTGAAAACAGGTCTTCCAACATCCTCGATACTCAACATCAGTTACCACATGGTGTATCTTCTATTAGCCAGACGCTCACTCGATATCGCTCGCAAAACACCTCAGTAAGAAAGCTATTAGGTCCTATTCAATATTTATGACCAAACTAAGCAGTTGTAAAAGCGATACATATATGTCCCCGGCGGAACAGGTTCAGATGAGCCACGAAACGGACAGTGCCATCGACATTGAGGCCCTACAGCACACGATCTACAACTCAGCCATCAATATTATCCAGACCTTTATTGAGATGTCCCGTCAACTATCAAAAGAGCGCGAGTTCTACTATCTTTGTGTAGCATATTCGGTCCTGATCATTCCTCCCTATCACCAATCATCAGACTCCTCCAGCAGACAAACATTGGAGCTCCTTTACGCACTTCAATCAAGATACTCTAGTCATGACATGGTCCCGAAAGCTGTGGAGTTTGCCACAGACAGGGCAATCAGTACGCTTGAGCCTTGTGTGGGTGATGAAGAAAATCTGTAGATTACACTTCAATTCAAAATTACTGCATTAATCTTCACAGTCATCAACGTGATGCTTGAAAACTCGTACATACCTATTTATCTTCCAGCTGCGTGCATCGCGGAGATGTGAACAATTCGTTCGCTTCTGTTGATAGCCGGTAAGAGAATTTTCCTTCTCCACATATGATAAGGAAACGCCGGAGTTCCGTGTACCTCCGTAGGCGATAAGAAACTAGATTACACTCCTCCCTTGTTTTTCACCTGGAGTGCAAGTTTCTTTTTCTTATCTAGGCGTTCTTGCTGGGCTAGACCTTTCGAATTGAAATAGTAATAGTGATATCGTCAGAATACCGCTATCATATTTCAGCCAGCCCTTAGCCTTATCGGATCGTCTCCTTCACTCTCATTTCTATGAACATCTTGATCATAAATATCAAGCATGAGATCTGTCGTCAGGATTCCAATCCAAACTTTCCAGACATCGCTACAGATCGAATATGGAAAACACCACGAAGATTTCTGAGACAATGTTGAAGACGGAGCCAGAAGTCGGTAGCGGAGACATTGCAAGCTCCGTGGCTCCCTCTAGTTTTGAATGGACCGTAGCCGAAGAACGGAAGCTCGTTCGCAAGTACGTCTCCATCCCCACAGATCTGCACTCAGATGTGCGGCAGCTCACAGATGTATCCTAGGATCGATCTTCTCATCATGCCACTGCTTGTTTTTGGCTTCATTGCTCTCCAGCTTGACCGTGGCAACATCTCGTCTGCTCTCACCGACAACTTCCTAGTCGAAGTCGGCATAACGCAGAATCAATTCAACGTTGGTCAGCAACTTCTGCTAGCTGGCATAATCATTCTGGAGCTTCCGAGCAATCTCATACTCTACCGCCTCGGCCCCTGCATTTGGTTGACGGCGCAGATTATCGTGTGGGGGTTGGTTGCAACATTCCAGGCATTCCAGAAAGGCTTGGCTGCCTTCTTAGTCACGCGACTCCTACTTAGGCTCACAGAAGGCGGCTTCATCCCAGCGGGTCTCTACTCCATCACCACCTAGTATGATGAAACGGAAATCAGCAAACGTTTTGCCTTGTTCTTCTTTGGAAACACTCTCTCCTCGGCTGTCAGTGGGCTCATCTCATATGGAGTCCTGCAGATGCGCGGCTTAGGAGGTCTGTCTGGTTGGCAATGGGTGTTTATCATCAACGGTATTTTCACCATTCTCGTTGGTGTCTTGTTTGCAGCCTTTTCCCCAAAGAGTCCCCTCAATCCTTCGACTCTAATTGGGATTCAATATTTCAACGAACGCGAGAGAGAAATCTTGCGCGCAAGAAGTTTGAAGAATGGCTCGGCTAAAACAAAACGGCATCATATCACCAGGAAGGACTTCATGGGTGCAGTCACAAACTGGGTAATATACCCACATCTGTTGATGGCTTTGACTGCATTTGCCCCAGTTGGCACTCTCGGCGCCTATGCTCCTACAATCATCACCAGCTTTGGCTTCAACAGGCTCAGGTCAAACGCGTTGGCTTCCGTGGGCCCCTGGATTCAGCTCTTCGTTTTGATCCTTTTTGGGTGGCTGGCGTAAGTGAAAGATAATGCTTACAGCCTCCAAGAAATTTACTGATACTAGTATACACAGAGATCGAACAAAAAGGCGGGGTGCTGTTGTTCTACTTGGCATCACTTTGTGGTGGGCATTCGCTGTAAGTAGCCTTTGCGTCTGGCCCCACGGCCACTGCACATAGTTGACAGCAGACTTCCGACTGACCTTGATATAGTTGGGTTGCCGTCTCCTCGTGGCTTCCAACAACCGCGGAGCACGTTATGCACTTGTGACACTAGCCATGTCCGTTATGGGAAGCTGGCGTAAGTTTTGAACCCAAGTCAATTCGCAAATTCAAGTGTATCGTAAGGAACTGACTTTTGCTAGACTCTATCAATGGCTCCTGGCTCGCCTTGAATTCAGGGTCCGATATCAATCGTAGCATCACGATGGCCATGTTCATTATGGCAAGTAACATGGGAGGGATTGTTGGGGGCCAGATCTTCCGTAGTGAAGATGCGCCCATGTATATAAAAGGATGGGGAATCTTTTAGGACTGGTTTCGACTGGACTAGTCATCTGCATCTTCGTCAACGTTATATATAGGGTTTTGAACATGCGAAACAGGAAGAAGCTTACTGGAGGGAGGATAGGCAACGAATGTGCGCAGGTAAGCGAAGGAGAGTTCGTGGGAACTGCAAGACAATATCAGCTGTAATGGTAGCGTTGTAACTGGGGGCCTACGATGGGTCACTTCAATGCCTCAAACGAGATGCTATTTGTTATCGCAGACGGATGATAGAATTCGCTTAGAGATAGAGATGGAATAGTTTTTCAGATCACTCAGACGCCGAATGGAACAAGACTAGCAGTTGTAGGCCAGGTGTCCCGTATGCGTGGAGATCAACTACGTGCTGCGGAGAAGTCGAAACCAACCAAGAGATTTATCCCCAGCTATTTTAGTACTTCGTAAACCCCGGAGTAAGAACCCCAAATACTCTTTGATCTGCGAGCAGCGAAACTGACATGGCACCTTTGCTTTATATTAGCTTGAAGGTCTACTAAGAAGGAACTGTATACAATAGGTTTTAAATTGAACACCGCACTGCATGTGTGCCCTTGACGAACTTAGCTTACCCGTAATTTCATTTCATAAACAGCAGCAAAGAGCCACAGTATCTATAACATCCGTGAAAATGATGAAGCCACCCGAGAGAGAGCTTGTGGGGTAGGCGGGGTAACGCGGAGATGGCTTATAAGTAGACTACTCGTTGCCCAGCTCGCACTGGCTGGTTCTCGATTACTACATGTCCACCATCCAACGACAATGCCGACCGTCACCAACAGACGCATGCCTCTCAGCTATGAACCTTGTCGTGAACGCAAGATTCGATGCCCCCGAAACACGAACCGCGGAAGAGGGCCATGCGAGACGTGCGTTCGACGAGGCATCCCGCCATCCGAGTGCGTCTATCTCAGAGACCTGCACCTCTCCCGAGAGCACGCAAACCCGCCACAGGTTGACACTAGCGCTCTCATCTCGCGACTAAATAAGCTCGAGGAGCTGCTCCATAGCCATGTTGGTGTTGGTGCACAGTTGCAGACTGCAAGCGAGTCTAATACCAGATCGCATTTGCCGTCACCAGAGTCGAGCCTGCAGCTGGACTCTCAGTCGAGTACAATTGAAGGTCCCTCGCCAACGCCGACTACATCGTCCTTGGGAACGCTGATACGGTCCGCTACTGGACATGAGCGCTACGAGCCATCTTCGTCGAGGTGGTCGTCCATCCTCCGTGCTAATCCAGCGACCAGCGGGCTGAAAGGAGACCTTGACGGCGGAGATCCTGATAAGTCTTTCCCTTTGGTAGTGCAATCCCTTGGCATCCACGAACTATTGGGCATGTTGCCACCGCTGTCGCCTTGCGACGAGCTGAAGAGCATATTCTTCGGAGTTTATGCCCCTGTACGTTCACCCCCCCATAACGGTTTCATGTCTAACCACGCTAATAGCTCTTCCATGTACTACATGATCCTACCTTTTGACGCAGCCTATTCTCTGTTCCGTGAAGAACCTGATCAGGTATCGCTCTCCTGGCTGGCTTTGCTTTTCACAATACTGAGCGTCGCCATAACTGCGGTCCCTGAGGAGAAAACACTTCTTCAGGAGCTTGGCCGTTGCAGAACAACCTCGGAAAACATGTCCTTGCTGTGCGCTCGCTATCGAGCAGCCGCTATGAAATGTCTCAAGGCGGACCATTACCTCTGGAGACATAACCTTTACACCCTACAGACATTGGTGCTCCTTATATACGGCATCAACCACACCCATGGACAGTCCTGGGCACTCTTGGGAATGGCGAGGAACATTGCCTTGTCGCTCGGTTGCCATGTCGACCCAGATGCCTTTGATCTAGACCTCGTTGCTGCCAAGGAGCGAAGAAGATGCTGGGCTGGACTGAACATGCTCTACACAATCCAGAATACGACTCTAGGGAACCTTGAGCCGGTACACACACAGTCCAACGTCAAATCGCCACTGGATGTCAATGATGACCAGTTGATGTCTGGAAATGCTGTTCCGCTTCCTCCCCAAGCTGGGCCATCACAGATGTCTTATCTGCTTCTCAAGTTTGATCTTTATAACATTTGCAGTCGGATCTGCAATACCATCTTTGGGACTGCCAAGACCCCATCATTCTTGAAAGTTTGGAGCCACATCAGTGGCTTTCCCCATCGAGTATGAACTGGGGTGAATGGGATGCCGCAATGCCAAATGTATTATAATTATCTACAGTATGGAAAAGCATCGATCCTCATCTAGGAGACGAACGCGCCAGTACATTCCACATTGCTATGTGACTACCTAGGTACCAGAGAGGAGGAAGGAAAGGTTTCGGCGTTGCACCGCACTGTCTTTCCGCCACTATGACTTGAACCGTGATCTTCTTAAGCTATCTTGTGAAGTGGAAATGTCGGAACGTTGAAAGGGGTGAGTCCGTCACCAAAGAGTCCAGCGCACCCGGCCCAGTCTGCAGACGTATTAGTATAAAAATGGTTGCCTTGCTGTAAAATCTCGAACGATTACTTACAGCTCAATGCGGCCACTAGATACCCAAAAGTATAGCCGGCTGTTATTGTCGCTTGGTGGCCCATCATATTTCCAACGGCAAGCAGGGCCAGACATATGTCCAAGGTGAATAGGTCAAGAAATAGAACCCAAGTGGTTATAACCGCGGCTATAGTGTAGATGATCGTTAAGATAAACCAGGCCCAGAGATACAGTGCGATGGCTTGCTGGAAGTCTGGGCTAAGTGCACCGGTTTTTGGGGCAGTATAGGCTGCGATGATTCCCGAACCGGGCAGGTAAATCATGCTGTAGGAGACGTTGAAGGCGGCATAGGAAGCGAAGACGGTGGCACCGAAAGTATTCCCGGCGACGAACTCCATTATCGATACGATGTACTGGCATACACCGCCAAAGAACACGAGGACATCATGACATTCGGCGTCTGCACGCCGCGAGCGTGGATGCCGAAACTCGATATGAGGAATATTCCTGCAAGGAAGACGGCTTATTTAGAAAGGCATCTCAGGTCGGAATGTCATTCTGAGTGCATACCTGTTGCGAACGACAAAAGCCCGAGCGGCGAGCCGTTGGCCAGTCTTCGCTGGGCGACTGGGAGCGATGGCTGTCCGCGGTCCTCGATGTGGCCGCCGGCAACGTATCTCTTCTCATGATTGATCTGGTCGTCGGAAGACATGCTGCTTGTTGCAAGTGTTCAAGTTATGGGTTTAAAATCTTGAGGATGTTTACTGGTAACGAAGCATTCCAAGATAGCCTCCTGAAGCACTATTAATACTACAAGCATAGATAGCCCTTTCAGTAGCTCTCTGTCCGACATTCCTATTTGGCTTTCTGTTCCCCAGCCCATTGAGAGCCTGTGATACTACCTTCTTTGGCATTTCCCCCAAGCCACCAGTTCTCGATAAATCCAACTAGCCAGCTTCATCACCTCGCCTTAGTGTGATGTGATGCTGCTCAAGCAAGTTGGCGCCATCTCCGCTCATCTCCGTCATCTCCGTCATCTCCGTCGCCCATTAACCCCACCACATGTCCGCCATCTCCGTAGATGGGCCGCTATCCTCCTGACGCTGTTTCTCTAGCACAGTGTCGCCTGACCTTGGGTCTACTACGAATGTCGATGCAACTTGATGGTCGAGAGTTCTATTTGAGCGCTTGCATTACATCACCTGGCAAGAAAGTATCCTGCTTCCAAAAAGCGCATGAGCTGTCCTTTTGACAAATTCTACACTACAATGGGCTCCTTCAAACCTCGTCTTACGCAATATGCTGCATTTGCGCCCTCCCAGGCTGGTCTTGCCCGAGTCGGACACTATGATCTTGTCGCCAAGACCCTTCAACCCTTATCATTCGTCTCCGGAACGCCCATTTCGAACCTGTATCAGGTGATTGAGTCCGGCTCTTCGAACATTGTTGCAGATGGGGCACCTATCCCTATCGCCGATGTCAAGCTATTGCCCCCAATCACTGGCCGGGATATTCTAGCTGTGGGGAAGAATTACATGGAGCACGCCAAAGAGTTCAACAGCTCTGGATATGACAGCTCTGACAAAACTGATCGCCCAAGTCACCCGGTCATCTTTACTAAAAGGGCCACGTCGATTATTGCAGATGGCGAGGATATACTTCCCCATCCCTCCTTTACTGAGACTGTCGATTATGAGGGAGAAATTGGCGTCATCATTGGCAAGCCTGGTTTTCGTATCGACGAGGGAAAGGCTATGGAACATGTTTGGGGCTACACCATCATCAACGACATGACGGCGCGCGAGCGCCAGAGAGACCACAAGCAGTTCTTCATTGGAAAGTCTCCAGACACTTTCTGTCCTATTGTTAGTCACTCGCTGCCACAGTCTCAACTCTTGACTAATACTTATGACTTATAGGGCCCTGTTGCTGTGCCGAAAGAGGATCTGCCACCAACTCTTCAACTCCAGACTCATGTCAACGGAGAGCTGAGACAGAATACTACCAGCAAGGATGTAATATTCTCTATTCCAACTCTCATCAAGACAATTTCCGAAGGCCAGACTCTTCAGTCGGGTGATGTAATTGCCACAGGAACAGTAAGTGGATCGCAAACTGTGATTTCATTCCAAGCCTAAGCTAATGTACGTTTTCAGCCCGCTGGAGTAGGGATAGGGAAGAAGCCGCCCATCTTCCTTCAACCTGGGGACGAAGTTGCGGTTTCTATCACGGGACTTGGTACATTGCGAAACAAAATCGCCGCGTCGACTGCTCTGAACTACACCAAGTCAAATCATCTCTGGGACATCATTTACGCTGAACAACACAGAGAAGTCGCTCGGCAGCAATTCTGGGCTCACTCATCTCAACGGCAAGGACCTAAATTACCAGAGAATCGGATCAGGAAGTGAGCACTTGATCTTCGTCCATGGCCTTGGTGGAACACTGGACTATTGGACTCCTGTCATCTCGAGTCTCTCCTTGGCCAGCTCCAAACTACATTCGCTTCATCTTTTCGACCTAGAAGATCACGGCTTGAGCCCGACGCACCCGTTGAGTGACTTGACCATTGAGTCTTTCACTGTGGATATTCGATCCGTCTTTGAGGCCGCCCAGGCAAGCCTATCAAGCCCGGCCACGCTTGTCGCGCATTCGCTCGGATGCTTGGCCGCACTCAGATTCACACTTGACAACCCAAAGCTCGTGAAGAAGTTGGTGTTAGTCGGTCCACCGCCTTCGCCGCTCCCTGAAGCCGCGGTGAGTGGGACGTACGCCCGCGCAGCTCTCGCCAGAGGCAAAGGCATGAAGGCGGTTGTCGATGCTGTAGCCAACGCGGGCACGTCGGAAAGGTCCAAGAAGACCAACCCGGTGGCCGTTACAGCTGTCAGACTGAGATCTAGGTCAAGATCCGGAGTCATATGCCAAGGCTTGTTGGGCCCTCGCCAGGGCTACGGATACTCTGCATGTCGAGTCGCTTGACGTAAAGACGCTGATTATTACTGGCGATGAGGATAAGGTGTCGCCGCCGGCCTTGTGCGCCAAGTATGCTTCGGTGATTAAGGATGCTCGGGTCGTTGTGCTCAAGGATTGCGGACATTGGCATGCATTCGAGGATGTTAATGGAGTGAGCCAGCCTATCCAGGGATTTCTGTAATACTGCAGGTAGATATCAGTATGAATCTTTCTCGCAAATCTATGCTCTCGCGGATTTGACCTCAACAGCGACTCAATTTGACATGTAACCTCCAATGTACTCTATTCGCCTCTGCCGTACCATCCGACGATCATCTAATCTTGTTTCCAAAATCCCCCTAGTCCAATAAATCTTGGCCGCTCCTTACACTTGTTCTGAACACCTCTAGTTACACCTATTCTAAGAGACTTTCCATATCCTATCAAGTCGGCTTTGCTGTGGAAGCGCCAAAATTGCCAGCTACAGTCGCTGGCTTGAAAGGACTCTATAACATCAGACCCCCCAGGATGCTCAGCGGCGAATCGTGTGCAGTCGTATACCACCTCGTCTATGATAATCCACACTAAGCGTTTAGCCTTGGAAGCTGATATTGTCGATGGGTCGATGAACGGAAGTTCAGTATTTGGTGTTTCAATCGGCACGTGCTGGTATGAATCTGGGTCGCTTGTGTCTTCAATGAATATCGTCGACGGGACTATGGTTTGCTTTATGTCGTTTGGGTGGAGCTCAGCCTCCGGGTGTCCTCGCCTTTCGAGGGCTTGGCGCTTTTGATGCATTCATCCCATGGTGTTGAAACTGAAGCGTGCGAAGAGGATTTGCAAGGTAAGAGAATGAAAAGCCAAACGTGCTGTCTCTTGTTGGGCATTCCCGAGCTACTCCTCTTCTCTGAGCATCGTAAGTTGAAACCCACGATTCAGGAGGTTTGGCTGACTGTAAACGGAGCGAGGATATGCGGTGATGGATGGAGATGGGCGGAGATGGGCGGAGATGGGCGGAGACGGACGGAGATTCGCGGCGATGGCGGCTACAACTAGGACGAGGCTAAAGCATGAACCCATGAGCATGCAACTGAAGCGGGGTATCTGCGAGCCGGCCAATCTTTCCGTTCGCATCGTGATGTTGCCCACAAAACCCCGTGGGTAAATCTGGGGAAACGACACGACCCTCTATCGGCAACGCTATTAATAAACCACCGGTGCTCGAGCTTCAGATCTCGGATTCAACCACCAAATCTAGACTGAAGATCAAGCAAACGAACACCATGCAACAACCAAAGACACCGGGCAGCGTTTCCTGGGTGCAAGGCCCTCACACGCTATGGGAAGCCAGTACCAATACAACCGAACCTCCGCGCAACGTCTCTTATATCAACAACCTCAAACTAGACCCCAGCCTTCAACCAAAACAATACACTATCGACGGAACCCATACTGATTCAAAAGTTCTTTTTGTCAACGTCAAAATCTTGGACTCGACAGGCCGAGAGCCTTACATCGGTGACGTGCTAATTGAAGGTTAGTTGCTGGAGCTCGTTTCTTTTTCCAACCAAGCTGAAAAAGGGAGGGGAGAAAATTACGGCAGTAGGTCATGTACCAGAACGAACGAAGCTTGAGCAGGATCCTGGGGTAAGGGTCTTCCAAGAGGAAGGACCCTTATGTCTGGGCTTGGGGATGCTCATACTCATTTCACCTGGAACGGAGGCGACCTAAACCGACTAGGGGAACTGGACATCGAAGAGCATGTCATCCTTACAATGAAGAGTGCACAATGCTTCATCGATTCCGGTTATACAATGTAGGTTTACTGACGTGCCAGCCCAGATCAATCCTCAAGTTAACAATGCACAGGTGTTTTGGGGCTGCCTCGGCCAAAGATTGGCTCGACGTGGTTGTTCGGGATGCCATAAACGCAGGTGATATTCCTGGGCCACGCTATCTGGCAAACGCAAGAGAGATTGCTAAGCCTGACGGTGACTTGGTTGCTGGCATCACGAGGTTTGCCGATGGACCCGAGGGTAAGTTGGCTGTTCAGAGATGTCCGTTCCATGCAAGCAAGCACTAATTCTTTCAGAGATGCGCCAGGTCGTGCGGCATAACATCGAGAACATTGGTGTTGACAATGTCAAGTTGAGCATGTCGGGCGAAGAAATCTGCGAGGTTCGGTCTGCCCAAGACTGTTACTTTACAGATGAAGAAACAGCAGCTTGTGTTGACGAAGCCCACAAACTTGGGAAAAGGCTTTGTGCCCATGCTCGTGCTAGGGACTCCATCAAGATGTGCATCAAGCATGGAGTGGACGTGATATACCATGCATCATTCATCGATGACGAAGGTGAGCAACACTAATTAGTCATGTGCTTCATGGCCATACTCATAAATAATAGGAATGGATGAGTTGGAAAAAGCAAAGGACAAGTACATTGTGGTGCCGGCTATCAACTGGCTGTGGGCAACGACCTACGAAGCAGAGGCCTTTGGGTATACACATGAAAAGGCAGAAAAGGCAGGATATAAGCTGGAACTAGACACAGCTATTGCTGGATTGCGAGAGATGCACCGCCGTGGTATCGTGGTCTTGCCTGGGGGGTAGGGATATTCTTTTGCACACTTTGATGAAATTCCAGTTTGCTGACTCTTGTAGGGACTACGGATTTGCATGGGCACCTCATGAGACCTACGCTCGAGATCTCGAGCATTTTGTCAACCTTCTGGGCTTCACTCCTCATGAAAGTATCATCGCGGCAACTTCTGGCGTGGCTGCTCTGTTGATGCGTGGCCACGAGCTTGGCAAGATACAGCTGGGCTACTATGCGGACTGTATCCTGGTGGACGGAGATCCCCTCGAAGACATCTCGGTTCTACAGGACCACAGTCGACTGAACATCATCATCATCAATGGCAGGGTGCATAAGGCGGGAAGGAAAGAGTACATCCATGATGCTTCTGGGGGCCTGTCTAGTGGTATCCCTCACCGTCTCACTGCGGACTTCCCTGAAGTACGCCCAGCCATGCAGAAATCTTATTGAAAATTCGGAGTAAGTTGAGAACGATGCAGGGCTCAAGTACAAGTATGGAATTTTCGGTCTTAAGCCTTTCCAGTATGTTTAATGCCCAATTATGTAGCAGTGCAGCACCATCAATTCCTTCTATCTTTTTAGTTGCAGCCAAAAATTGAGATGCTCTACGTATATATCCTCTGCGTATATATCTGGAGGTAACCCGAGATCTAAGCCTCACGATACACACAGCTTAGCTACTCATGACTATAATTAACTCCGTGTTATCCACGATAGCTATGTATATGGAGCAGGTCACTAATACCCGCCTGTGTTTGAGTTTTCTAAGGCACTATGTAGTGCATTCTTGTAGAAAACCAGACATACATCCTACCTCCTTGATAGTAGAAGATCATGGGTTAAAGTGGCTGGTGGCTGACGTTGATTGAACGACATCGCTGGGAAAGGTATCCTGCTTTAACATGGCGACTAGAGAATCAGACATACCTTGTTAATTAGGGTACGTCTACGGCGCTATCAAGTATCACCATGATCCGTGGTGGTCCGCGGTCCGCTCCTGGCAGAATCGTTCAATGTTGCAACAAACTAAGATGAACGTTAAGGCTTTCTTCCCCAAACGAAATAGAGTGAAAGGTAGAGGTGGCTAGACGGATCCTTGAGGTCTTTCTTCACCTTGGCTATAAACATATTAACTTTATCTAGACTCTAAATGAAATTAGGTATGCGGGAGGTTGAGAAGTGAACTGGCACTCATCCTTCTTACCTCAGCTATTCATCCAAATGCTTCTTTACCGACCGGATTCCCAGATTTTAAAAGTCTCACCATTTCCCCAACTACTCAGCTAGAGATCTGGAGGGTTTTGTATTGCCAGGTCTTTAGCCGAGAGATTGAAAGGGGAGGTTTGCCACCATTCTCTAGGCATTTAACAATCGATTACTCCTTGTTCTACTATATCTGTCAATATCGAAGCTCAGCAATAGAGTTGAAACTTTGAATGGCTTAATCTAAGTATGTATCATTCTGTTTATCAAACAGAGCCTTCATCGCTGATGTAATATTCTCAGATATGAGAGCAGCCACAGGTAGCCAAAGATTCTCCTGTTATCTGGGTGCGCCCCGAAAATTGTATCAAAACTCGGAGTGCAGAGTAAGCATTTTACATAGAGCATTACCGTTCAGAGCTGACATGGTGAAGCTTATGCGACTCAAGCATGGACCCTGTAATAAACAGGCTACAGCTCTTTTACCTTCGACCGTGATTCGGTTTGTGTTGGCATGTTGCAGCAGTCTCGACCGAGCACGATTAATTATTTCAGATTCACTATCGTGTTCGCAGCATCACTACTCTTTTGAGAACAGTTGGAATCCTGAGTTCCTCGCTTGCATGATGTCTGAATCGATTCAGCTCACGATCTCTTGGAACGAAGGAGTAACCGGAAGTACTAAGTGACAGAAAGTAAGCTGTTCCCCCAAGCAGAACTGGTTTGACTGGCATAGGCCCATTATCATAAGGCAGGCAAAGTATCATCTACTTAAGCCCCAAAAGTTTATTAGTGGGGGATACCAAACCTGACATCTCTGGTGTGTTTCAGCTATCCCAAGCACCTGCATGAAACATAGAGCTGGTATCCAAGATTGTGGGCTGGCACGTTCTAGTCCACTCAAATTCATTGGTCTGATGGGTAGGTTGTACGCGCAACGATTCATTTAATTATTAATGGGTTGACGCGATAGGCATGTCGTCCGAGGTCGATCTTTGGAATATCATGCATGACGCAATGACCTAGTGGTAATACCTTTGCAGGGTCAAGGTCCAACTACCCCGAGTCATGGATCATCACTCGCACATGGCCGACTCTGATCTGCGTCTTGTCTCCTGAACGTCCGGGTTCTCCTCGTGTCTCCCGATTCCTCATCGACAAGGGTGGCATCGGCGAGGTCAATGCGGTGTTCGAGAAGGCTCCGGTGATGCTTCATCCGACCGTTCCCAGCTGAACTGCCACATGTGTGACAACGGGCAATGCTACTCCGAAACACCCGGGCCATTCCCGGTTCTGAGACTCCTGAAGCTAAACTCCCGACGGTTTAAGGCTGACACCCTACTAGGCAACAAGTGGTTAAGCAAAGCTAGGACAATGATAAGCCTGCCCTGAAGCCTGAGCTGCCGGAGGGTATTCGGCTTTGAGAATCATGGAGTACCCCTACTAGATTAGCTTGCGGCGTTCAAGCCTTCAAGATCGGCGCAGAACAGGGAAATAGGGACGATCGCCACGTGGGGCTTCGGGCTCTTCTTAAAGCTAACGATATGGGAACACTCTGATCATTCCAGTTACGATTCATGCTAGCTATGTGTGGTTACATCGCGCTCTACTCTGGGCGCGCCGTTGAGAGCTGAGAATGCCGTGGTAGGGGGCTTGCAGATCACTCCAGGTGCCCGGCGTGGAGTCGGGAGCCTAGGAGAGCCCGTACTCGGCGATGAGCTTCTCGGCGCAAGTCATTCCCGTGACATAGGCAACGGATTGGATGTGGCAACTGGCCAGGATGGGAACAACGCTCATGTCCGCCACCCGCAGGTTGTCGAAGCCCATCAAGTGAAAGTCGCTGTCGACGGCGGCATCAGCATCTCCAGGTTTGCCCATCTTGACCGTGCCGGTCATGTGCCAGCTCGAGGAGATGGTCTGCCGCCAGTAGGCCAGCAAGTCCTCGTCCGAGTCGCCCTGAGGCCCTGCAATCACGGCCTCGTTGTTGTCGGCATAGCCCTTGTGCTTGGCGATGCGGAAGGCGTCGCGCAACGCCTCGACGGCCGCCCGACGGTCGAACGGCGAGGACAGGAACTTGGGGTCGAACTTGAGCGGCGTGTTTGGGTCGGCGGACTGCAGCGTGACCTCGCCGCGGCTCTGGGCGTTGTAGTAGAAGACCAGGATACACGAGCAGTTGAGGCTATCCTGGGGAAAGCCAGGAATGAACCAGTGGATGGGGAAGTGCGTGAGCACCTCGTAGTGCGGCACCGTCGGCTTGGTCAGGTAGGCTCGCTCCTCAGCCGCAAGCGCCTGGAACTCGTCGGATGCCACGAGCTTGTCTAGTTTGAACCAGCCGATGCCTAGCTCGCACGCGAACTTGCTCCACGGGCCAGTGCCGTCGCGCTTCCACTGCTCCAGCGCCGCGTCCATGGCCTTCTGATCCCCGTAAAACGGCGCCCGCGCCGTGTCGCCTTCTTTGCGCTTGTACACGAGCGGGCAGAACATGTGATCGCGCAGCCCCTGGCCGATGGCCGGCACGTCTTTGACGACAGGAAGCCCGAACTCGTCCAGTTGCTTCCGGGGACCGATGCCGGAATGCATGAGGATCTTGGGATTCTCAAGAGAGCCAGCCGAGAGGATGACTTCCTTTGTGGCGAGGTCTGCGAGGTTGCGTTAGCGAGCAGTTCAAGCTTACACGGCAGCGAACGACTGACACTTCTTGCCGTTGGACTCGACGCCCACGGCCTTGTTGCCCTCCAAAATCACCCGCTGCACCGGGGACGAAGTAATGATGGTCAGGTTCTCCGGCACGGGCGTCAGTAGGTCGCTGGCCGTCGACCGGAGGCCCTTGTTGCTCGAGTTGACCAGCACCGACATTCCAATCGGGTCGCCCGAGTTGTGATCCGGGTTCAGAGGAAAGCCAGCGTCCTCGAAGAGATCGAGCATGGGCGGCAGGTCCTTCTCCCACTCGGCCGCGAACCCGACCTTGAGGCGTCCGGACGTGCCGTGGTTTTCGGCCTTGGGCGCCGCGTACTTGGAGTCGATGCCCGCCGGGAGCTCGCCGTGGAACTTCTCCAGACTCTTGTACCGCGGCTGGATCTTGTCCCAGCGGTAAGCGTCGTCGCCGACGATGCGCGCCCACTCCTCGTAGTCATCCCGCGCGCCGACGGTGTAGACGCCGAAGTTGATGGCGCTGGAGCCGCCTAATCCCTTGCCCCGTGAGTAGTCCAGCTCGCGATTGTCGCAGTGCTCCTGCGGCGTGGTCTTGTATCCCCAGTTCAGGTCCTTGTTCATAAAGGTCAGCCACCGCTGTCCATCGACGCGGAGATTCCGGTCGTCGTTGTTTCCCCCGGCCTCGAGCAGGAGGACACTGGGCTTCTTCGCTGAGCGTGCGAGGCCAGCGGCGACGGCACTGCCCGCGGGGCCAGCTGCAAATTGAAGATGGTGTTAGTCCAGACCGAGGCGATTGAGGCGATCGCGGATCAGCAGCAGCCACGACATACCTCCGACAATGACGAAATCGAAAGTCGACGATGCCATGATGAATGTGTGTGTGCTAGGTGTGTAATTAAGAGGGCTTCAGTTAGACAGACGAATCAGGTGCTCTGGTTGGTTGTAGGATCAATGGCCGCAGAAGAGTGCTCTCTCAGATAATCGAGTAATGTATTGATTGCAGGAAGAGGAGGAGGGAGACAGACAAAGAGGAACGTCACATTCAGCGATCGGCCTCTTTGTAGGAATGAACTGACACCTTCAGAGTGCAGAGCCAGGGGGGGCTTCCTTAGCAGAACATGGAAGCCCAATATCTGCAACCAACGCCGGGTTTCACTCGGTCTCCAACATTCAGGGATCCAAGTCATGTTCGACTCGCACTGACCTCGCCAACGTCCGTCGAGGGGCAGATCTTTAGCCTCTCCCGAGTCCCCCGACAAGCATCTGGGGTCATCCGGGCCCCACTCGCCGGGTGATCGCTCCTTGTTCTAGATCGGGGAGGGTGATAACCCTGCAGGAACGGGCCCATTCCGTCGAGGCCAAGCATCTTAGTGATGGGACGCGAGCACGTTCTACATATTGCGGATCCGCACGAGCCTGCATGGCCGTGATACGCAACTCACCACGTACATAGTAGTAATTAGTCGGGGACGAAGGACTGTCAGGGAAGAGCAGGCCAAAGCTTCATCTTCATTCCATATAATCCATCTGAACCAACACGTCTGACTAGACCAACACCGTCTTACTTCACTTCCCCTCCCCCCCACACGTTCCTTCAGTTTCTCTTCTCCGGAATTCCTCTTCTCCGCCTCCCTCGCCTTTCGCCATGGGTATTGAAGAGCAGTTCATCCTCCTTTCGCTTGGCTTAGTGACCATTGCCGTCAGGGTCTCGGTGCGATGGCAGCAGGCCGGGCCCGCGAACTGGCAGCTGGACGACTACCTGATGCCGTTGACGGGGGTGAGTGACCCAGAACCAGTTGCTCTTCTCTGCACTCGGGCTGACATGTTGGGTGTTCGTTGCGGGTTTGTTAGCTCGTCTTCACCGCGGAAGTAGTAGCTGCATACCTGGTGGGTGCCAAGTTCCAGGGCATGACCAACAGCTACATCGACGACGAGCAACGTGCAGCAATCGACCCAGACTCTGTGGAATACTACAACCGCCAATGGGGCTCCAAGATACAGGTTATTGGCTGGTCCTTGTATGCCTTCATCCTCTGGGCGCTCAAGTTCTGCGTCACATCATTCTACTCACGACTCACGTACGTAACGCCACCCAAGCCCGCGTTAACTCGAACCCCTTCTCTAACTAGTATGGTGCCACAGATCCGGCTTACAACAACTCAAGTTGCGTGTAAAAATCGCCTATATCCTCCTCGCTGTTACATACGCAGTCGTCGCGCTTACGATCCTCCTGTCATGCTATCCCACGCGCAAATTTTGGCAGATTAACCCAGACCCGGGCACGCTCTGCCGCCCGACCAACTCCCCCGCCTACGTATTGGTCGTCGTGATACCCAACATTCTAACCGATCTATACTTGCTTTCCATTCCGTTGCCGGTTAGTAACGCAGATATTATCCCTTCCCACAGCTGTGTGGCTGACCCAGGTCTTTCCCAACTATAGCTACTATGGGGCGTGAACATTAGCTTGCGCAAAAAGCTCACCCTTATGATCCTATTCAGTGGCGCCATCTTCGTCATCATGGCCGCTACGATCCGAGCCGTGGTTATCCTAACGGTAAGACTAGCCTGCAACCCGTTTTTTCTTGGCTAACCCAAGGGGCTTTTCTAGGCTGGGCTAGATGGTGCCATATCCGGCAGTGCCTGGGCATGCCGTGAGACATTCGTGTCCATTATCGTGACGAACCTGCCGATCATCCAGCCGCTAATCCGGCGAGGCGCGAGCAAGATCGGACTAAGCGCGCTATTCAGCAGAACGTCGCCGACCACCAGAGAGAGCCATCAACTGAACAGCAACCCCACGACCGGCAGCAAGTTCAACACGAGCCGCAAAAGGGGCGCGAGTCGTCACCCCATCTCGGACGCGCAGGTCACGGCGTGGGCCAGTGACGAGCATATTCTACCCGAGGATGAAGATGGGAAGAGCACAACCACGAAGGAGCCCGGTGTCAGTGTTGGCATCCTCGTTGCGCAAGAGGTTCGCGTTCAGTCGAACCCTTTGCCTGACGACTCTGGTGCCTCCACTGACGCGAGGCGCGATGACTGGGGATATCAGGTACCTAACAGCCGGGATGAGAGGGCGTACAGGCAATGAACTTTGTCGTCCTCTCTCTTTGTAATATTAGGCTTGTGGTATCACTGATACGTGGGAAGGAAGACTCCCTTTAATGTCATGGCGTTGTACTCTTTTCGAGGGTTGTTTACTTTTTTACAATCTCAAACATGAGACTTGCGTATTAGCCCTTGTTCATTTTATTAGACAATCAGCTCCTCGCATGATGTATCCATAGATTAGAGACAGTTGATCGAAGCTACATTCAAAATTAAAATCTGACCCGCCCGCTACTTACTACCCCAGGCTGGGTCATTACCATACCAAGGAGTCCCTTCGAAAGCACGGAAGGTTCTAAAAGTTCAGGTGACGCATGATTTATTCCAGCAAGGTCAAATACTGACTACACTTAGCTAAGAAACTAATTGCGTCTTAATTACATGCAAGAATGGGAATGGACGACCGCCTTATTAACTAAGGAGTGATCACAAACACATTGAGACAGGCCACAGCTCAGCAAACAAACCCATTTTCCATTTCTTAGTTATCGCAGTGGTACTAGCGAGCTAGGTATGTCTTTACTAATAGCATTATCCTGCAAAAATAGTGTTGTCCGTCATTGTTCTGTCTGTTCTTGCAGCGTTTTCTAGGAACTCCCCGCCCAACCTTGATTAAATACCCACACAGCTCGAGTCCACTACCCACTCCTTACGAACTCTCTGTCACAGCTCGTCTTCGGCTCAGGGTCTTCGCATAACTTACTCAACACATATTAGAATTCCTCTTGTCGCTATCACCGCTGGGTTTCGGCTTAGGGCATCCATGACCGATGGACAAATTCCTCGGCCCGGGATAGTTGCGGCCAGATGGGTTAATAGACCATTGTTTTTCTTATCAACAACACGTGGTTTACAATATATTGTCTTCAGCGCAAACTTCTCAGACCAGACGTGTAGGTTCTTCGGGAAACACGAGGAGAACCCGGACATTCAGGAGACAAAGGTATGCGGCTGTACTATAACTGTGTAACCGTTCGAAAGACGTGACCTTTGCAAAGGTTTATCATTGACCACTCAAAGCACTCCCATGTGAATGAAACGGCGATGCCTATAATGCATGTATGGCCTTCTTTACCCCTCTTCAAGTTGAATAATACATTCTTGTTCTCTCTCAGGAAGATGTGTATTTGTTGACTACGGCCATCGCTACGGCAATTCGCAAGCCATCGTGTCCCATCAGTGAACCATCCAACTAAAATGATGTCGTCATGAAGTGCACAGTCGTACAAGGACTGCCTTCATCGGTGCTCCTGTAGCATTCGCCTCGTCGACGTCAAGTTTAGCCATCAGTGTGGTGAGATTCATTGTCGCTTGCTTGACATAGATCTCGATTCGGTCAACCGACCTCGTCACCATTGTCCTACGCATGGCGAAATTATTTGCCTGAAACAGGAGTCGATGCATCTCCGGACCAAGATTCTTAAGAGGGGAAACGCAGTATCATGGTTGTGGATCCAGTCAATACATCCGGACAGAGCCGACACAGAGGTCTCGCCCTCTCAAAAGTCCTTCACGTATTTCTTCAAGAACTCCTGGGAGACAAGCCTGTGGAGATAAAATACATGTATATGGATACAATTTGCATCAATCAAGACGATGCTCAAATGTGATCATCTCAAGTCCGAATGATAGTTCATATCTGTGTTCGACGGACGGAGGTTCTTTAAGACCGCAGAGGGAAGGATAAGGATAGGTTCCTCAGATCTAGTCCAGCAGGTATCTGTTCTCAATGAAAGAAGAGTAAAACAGAACATACAGATTGGTTAGGGCTTTGCTATGTTCAAGGCATTATTCAGGGGGGACTCTTCCTGAAGCCGAGTTTGATAGAATTGAGATTGAATAAGGGCCATGCCATCTCACTGACAGCAACAAATAGTAACATCAGCAAGACGATGACAACGTCGAACCTTGGTTTGGTAGGATACGCGGTAGCAGGGTCGTTACAATGCATGCATGGCATTAGGCATTGCTGGGCGAAGTCTTGGGTAGGGCTTGTTCAGTTCTCAACTCTCATACAGTAGTCTCAGCCATTAGCAGATTGTCGTTTATCTCGTACTGTAGCCTTGATTTGAAAATGACAAGGTGTGTTCAACTCAAGCTTCCTTGTTTTACAACTGTTGATCATTCCATCACTTTGCTTTTAATGCATCATTCTCAGCGATCAGTACTTTGCGTATTCGTACCTCGGGACCACGAAGCACAGAGTGACTAGCTTGAGTAGCAACTGGGAAAATGTCACAGCGTTTTGTCCGCACCGAGTGAATGCTGATCCTTTTCCCTTTGCGACTTACCCAGCATGAATCAACTTTCAACCCAAGTACAGGTGTTAGCATCATCCTTGTTTGCGTGCTCTTCGGGATGTCATTTGAGCTTTGCCTTGCCTGCCGCTCGAAGTTGCAGTCCTCGCATCCTGCAACATAAAACCCCAGTGTGCCGCTGATTTTGTCTGCCGCTGGACCAGACCTCTTTGAGATGGCGATTTGGGATATCATCAAACGCCACAACGGCATATATGCCATTGGACCCTACAACGGTAACGTGCACCGCACACGTGTCAACGATGACATCACGAAAATCGCTGCGCCATCGGTCGTCCATCGCGATGGCTTTTTTCTGATTGTCCCTAACTTATCCATGATGCGCATGCGCCAACCAAAATCGTCGGATTACGTCGGCAGAGCTGGCCCGGGCGGGTGTGTTCGACTACTGAGCCTGAGGGTTGGGATGGATGGTCCGCAACGTGGTTCGCCTCGTTTGAGTTCCCGGGTCGGCGGTTTTCGGAACTTGGCTCGGAAATACCCAACGGTGAGGCTTTGTCGGCACCAAGACATCAAGGGCGGGGCGGGCCGGTGACGGCACACGGGACGGTCTGGTCCAGTGGGGATGGTCGGCCGGTCCACGACCCCGGCAGCCTCAGAATGCAAAACACAGGGCAAGCAGTGCACTTGTGTACTTCATCGACGATTCGCGCGTTGATTGAAAGCGACTCAGAGCGTCGAACCGCGGTGGGATACACGACCTTGGCCTCTCGGGGGGGCAAAGCCGTGATGGTCGCTGACGTGGCGGGCCTCACGGTCGGGGAACAAGAGAGTGGTGAGTGCATGGAGGCTACTGCACCCAACGGCCATCACGAGACCGACTGGATGAAAAGGGTTTTGACGATCCTGGGGGAACACATTCTTGAGATTCTTGGGCCTCAATCGTGGGTGCCGATCGCAGCACAGAAGTCGCAGGGGACAACCTTGCAGAGGGAGTAAGGGAGGGGGGGGATGTTCCTCTTTAGGCAATCGATGGATGTTCGAGGGAGGCGACAATTAGCTGCGATGCTCGAACAGGTCTCAAGCCTCATGAGCCAAACGCTCTTGTTTGAGGCTTTGAGCGAGAAAGAGAGAGGGAGGGAGGGAGGGAGAGGAAGAGAGCCTCGGCCGATCAACCACCATCCACCCGTCAAGCGATTAATTGAGTGCGGCTCTGTCACTCCCCATGCCCGACGACGCGGACTCCTCCTCTTCTCTACTGCACGAAAGTCGGTATGCACTCTGGGGAGGCTTGGAATCGCAGAGGTGCGGGGGTGAGTTGAAACTACAAATTGTACTTTCAAGCGTGTGGATGGACTGGACGCCAATCAGTGCTGACAAAGGCCGAGGATTGGCTCTGCACTCTGCACCGGAGTGAGAGCGCACTTGAGTCTGCAGGCCGTCCGCTCGTCACTCGTCAGACGCCCAGATGGCTTGCTTAAGGCAAAGTTGGGCAGCCAAGCAGCCAAGCAGCCAAGCAACCAGAGGCCAGGCCGTCGTGTCTTGTCTTGTCTTGCTTGCCTGCTTAGGCCAAATACTGACCATCATGCCCAGTCTGCGTGCTGCGGTCCCCGTCTTCCGGCCGCCTGTTTCCTCTTCTTTCTCCTCGTCCTCGTCCCCGTCCTCCTCTTCCTCTCACCACCACCACCAACGCCAACGCCGACAGCCGTTGCCTTCTTTCGAACTGACCGTTACCTGGCGCGCGCAGTCGCGGGAGACAACTCTATCCTCGAGTTGTCACCCCATCCCATCCCATCCCATCCCGTCCCATCTCATCCGCTGGCGACCTAGTGCCCTATCCGCCATCAGCCTGATCCCGTCAAATCATCCCCCACGCCAGCGATCAACAACAGCGATACCTTAGATAATAAACCTCCTCACAATGACAAACCCCTTATCATCAACGCCCTCCAACCTCAACCCGAAGAGGTCGCCGTCGCCATTCCTCCAGTCCTCAGTCCCAGATTTCCAGTCGACGATATGGTGGCAGATGAATCGTTCCCACCGTCCTCACGGCGACCGCGGTGACGTCGATCTCTTCGCCCCTGGACCTTCCACCTACAACGCCCACGCCGGCTCTGCCTCCTCAGAACACCCCGCCGATGAGGGCCCCGACTCGCAGGCCATGGACTCAAGTGTCAACATGGACCTGATGCGGTGGGATGACGGCTATGAGGTGTACAACAACCCCATGGACTGGTTAAGCTACGTCCCCGAGGAGCTTCCCCAAGAGCTTCCCGAAGAATGCGTCAACGTCCGGAACTGGATGCAGGGATCACCAAGCTCACCACTCGGTCCCGGCGTTGCTGTGCCCTGGGAACCTGCCCCGAGAAAACAGAAGCGCGTCCACGATATCATAGACGTCCTGGGACAGGTCTTGCCAGCGCCATCAACCGCCGCCGAGAATCCCGCTTGCACGACCCTGGCATCTGCGCCTGCGCCAACTTCTACCCAAGCCAAACGATCATGGTCAAAATGTCGAACACAGTCGGATAGTAACGATGACGAGCAATGCGATCCAAGAAGGAGGAGGATGGCTCCCCCTCCATTCGGCCCGCAAACCTCGGCCATGCACCCTACATATCCGAAGTTCATCACTCAGGTCATCAGAGAACTCAACGACGAGGACTTCGAAAATTCGTGTGAGTACTGCTTCTTCTACCTCCAGGAGCCGTACAAATATATCAACAAGCCATGGACCTCGTGTGGGAAACCAAGAGCCGAGATCTCTCACATCGTCGCCCACGCCATCAGCGACCACGGCCTGATCAGAGGCCGAAACTCACAACGCCAGAATCAGCGGTACTTGACCACGTGTGCGAGTCACAGATCCGACTCCAAGGGCAAGTCGGAATGCGGCCGTTGCAAGGACGTCGAGCACTGGACCGAGGAGGACCTGGCAAACGAAGCGCACGAGGGGGAGTCCGTGTGCCTCCGGTGCTACACCCAGCTGCCCACCAAGAAGGATCTCTACGAGCACCTCAAGGAACTAAGCATATGCATCTACAGGCAGGACTGGCCCATGCGGCGGAAAACGAGGATTCTCTACAGCGTCTTCTGTTCGTCGGACGTGGTACCCAAGTTCTCTCCCCCATCCGGCGGCGCCATCAGAGGAGACGGCGCACGGAAGCGAAACGAGAAGGTCTCCCGGCGCGCCTCACAAAAGACTCAAGGCATGAGCAGCAGTCAAGGGCCCGCTCGGGCGAAGATCCTTCCCACGCGTACTCAGCAATTTTCTCCTCATCCGGAATTTGCTGGAGACGTCTCCGGCAACTACTTCCCAGGTCCGCCGGCGCATGCACTTGTGCCGCGACAACCTATGCCCTCTTACATCGACGTCGGACCATCACAGAACACCCAAGAGCCGACGGACTATACCTCTCCCTTCCATGGCCTCAACTTGACCATGCCGATTACTCAAGCCGAACCTCAGTCTCTATTGTCTAGCCCATCAATGCAGATGAGCCAGGTTGAGACTCAGTCTATACTATCAAGCCCGTCAATACCGATAACCCAAAACGAGACCGAGCCTATGTTATCGGCACCTTCATTACCGACTCAGTATCAGAACATGGCCGGTTGGCAGTTCAGAGGACAGCCTGTGGGAAAGCGGTTTGGATACGGAAGCACCGATTCAGGATTCGTGTCCGGGAGCAACAAGGACAACGATAACAGGAACCCGGTATTCGACGAGAATCTCATATTCGGATCAGACTACTTTCCCGACACCTTCTCGGATTTGCCACACGGTTGATTTTTTGGGTTGGACAGAGCTTCGTCCCAAGCAGAGATGCTGCCGCCTTAGCAGCTTGGCAGCCTCAAAGCGTCAACACACAAAGGTGTCTCACCGCCGCCTCGGGAGAAGCACTCGAATTGCTGCGTCTCTCGTTCAAAGACATGTGTATTCACACGAAACAGTCACACCCAGTCGTTTCAGCACACGTCGATGCAACAACGACGAGGATCCATCCTCCATCTCACATGACCTGGGAGGGAACGGCCAAGTTCCGCGGGAATTTCATCGTGCAACTGAGCGAGTCTCAATTTGAGAGACTCATTGAAGTGCAGCGCCACCGCCCGGCAGACAGGGAGGCCAAGGCAACTAGCCCTGTTGTGGAGGGGGGGTTCACAAGCGGGATTCGACTGCTTGCCTCCGCCCTTTGACTGGACAAGCTGGGCCCGGTGACTTGGAGACGGCATGCAGATTGAACCAAAGTGCGTCTCAGCCGGTTGTACAATACTTCATACCACCCCCGCCCTATTTTTTTGTTTGTATAGTATGATACCATGTCGTTTAGATCAGCGTAGACCTTGTACAAGGCAGACCATTGGGTTGGTTTTGGTGTTGGTCAGGCTTGCCGCGATAGCGAAAATGCGATGTACAGTGTTTTGAGTATCACTTACCTCTTTCGATTGCTTCCGGAATCCTGCTTCACATGATACTTTCCGCATTGGTGTTGTATGGCACTTGATCAGCCGTGGCGATTTCTTGCACCCCTCTCGGTGTTCAAATGCTCTTGGAGTGACGTCAGATGGAATGTAGTTGGGGGTGGATATGGGCATAGACGAGGACGTAATTAACTCTTCAAATTTGTATAAACAGGGAAAATCGCAGTCCAACAGAACAACAAGAGGTGTTTTTGTTAACGGCTATATGATAAATGTGATCGAGAGATCCTTATACTTGATCAATAAAGAGACTGGTCTTTTCCCTTATCTTTGAGTCACTTCTTAACAGGACTAGGACAGTTCCAAAACCCAAAACCCCCAGGTCTAGGGTACGCCAGTTGGAACTGAGCAACTTGGATTGGTTGGGCTGGCATCCAATAACGAGGCCATTAGGCGGGCACATGATGACAGCCCGATAGCGCATTGCTACGTGGCAGCTACGGAAGAGGTCATTGATGGGCCGTCTGCAGCCTTGTTTTACGTTCGGACAGATGGATGGCGAGGATGAACGATGAGCCGCGGGCTTGTCGCCCACAGTGAGGCTGCAACGAGAGCTGCAATCATTCACAATTAAGTTAGATAGCGACGCTTCATTTCTGGGACCATCGACATGCGGGCTATTTCAAGCAAGACAACAAATGGATCCCCTAGAATGGTATTGTCTTATACGAACACAGTTGCATGACGCTTGAGTGTGCCTTGGACACTCTGGCTCTGGACCACCGTAGACCCTGACGTCAGCTCGCCTGAATATTTCGAACTTGAATCAGGGCTGAGCCACAGCTGGCTCCGAGCACTGGGCAGCTCATTATGAGTTGCATCCGGCGAGGCGTTTTCTTTGGCAAATAACAACCCAAAGTCGAGGGCCCCACCGCCCTACGCCAGCTCACGCCGACGGAACAATGCCGCTTAGAGGGGCGCAAGGCACGCGATGCCCCAACTGCTTATTGCATGGGTAAGTTTTGTCGCACCAATGCTGCGGTAAGTTGCGGCCCAGAGGGAAACAAAAGGTGGTAGTGAGGCGGGGATGCGCTGGCGTCGCACAGACTAGACTCGGCCACGTCTGGAGGAGAAGGAGAAGAAGGCGGCGACACACCGTTCTCACGCATTTCATTCATTCGTTCGACAGACACTTTATCTGCCACTCGTCGGTGAGCACGGGAACGCTGCTGTTTATAGCACTGCATAAGTGCTCGGGTGAATACGAGATATGCACAGCAGGTTGAGTGCGTACAGCAGCGTTTCACAGCCCCGTGGCCAGTCAGGCACGAAGCCACGCGAACTCGAGCGGCGCGCGTGAGCAGTCGCAAATCCGGGGCGGGTGTCCGATCAGTGCTTATGGCTCGCTAATTCACAGCCATTCATTCTGGAGGAGGCCCCCCAACATGCCCCCCGTTGCAAGACCAGGATCTGCTCTTTGGCGAGGTTTCAGCTTCGACGAGGGACCACGAGTCTCAAACAGGAAAAGGAACGTCGTGGAACCGAAAATAACGCAGAGCGGTTGAAGGGTCCAGCGTCATCATCCTCTTGCGCGCCCACGTTCAACCTCCGTGTAATTATTCGCGCCTTGGAGACAGCAGCGACCAGAAGAGGGCCAGCGCAATGTCGTCAAACGAAGGGAAGAGAAAATGCGGGCAGGTGACATCCGGGACAGAGCCTAAAGAGGCGGGAAACTCATTTCAGCTCTAAATTGTGCAGTAGCGCGCGACTTCCTCTGCCTTGTCCGCACGCCGATCGACATTTGATGAGGAGTTTTGAGGGCTTCCCCAGAGTCCACAAGTTCGGGCGTGTCAGTGACAGAACCCACGACGCTGGCCAAACAAAGCTACCTCGGAGGACGTTGCACGGCCACAGGTGCCTCAATGGGCAAGGCGCCAGGGGACGAGGACTCTAGGCCGGTGCTATAGCGCTACAGCGCTATAAGGCGCGACTGGGGGGGGCGCAAAACCAGCGCCCAGGCGGACGGAGCCAAGCGAGCTGGACGCAGAAACGGGGGAGAGGGGCGAGCGCGGGCTAGGAACGGGAAAGGCTGTGGAAGGTGGTGTCAACGGCGGCCAATCACGCACGGCCCGGGAAATTGTGCAAATCTTATTTTGGCGCTTTATGAACCGCGTGAGGAGGAATCAGCTGGCGCGAGGGTATATTCGTAATTAATGGTATATGTCTTCGTATTGCTTCTGTGCCATTGGGATTGGATTCGGCCATTGTGTTTGTACCAAAGGCGGCAGGTGCACGGAACATGGGAAATACGCGCGACGAGTCAAGCCCTGGCACGCCAGCGCTGGGCACAGCGAGCGAGATTGGAAAAGAGTGGGGATGCAGTGACGAACCCGTTGGATCTGATTGATTGCGCCGAGCCTTGTCTTGTGGACTCGGTTTCGTTCGACTCCATCCATCGTCCATGTGGATGAGTGGTGGCGAGCGGTGGTCAAGGCAGCTTAGCTGGTCCGGCTTTGTTCCTGAAATTCACTCATCTCTGAACGAACGGCTAGAAGTTTCCGCAGGCTAATGAGGGCAGCGAGGACGTCGACAGGTCGGTCCACCGTCGATCTCCCTTGGCAACCCGAGTGGAATGGATGCAGAGCCTGCATTGTGCATGACGGCCATGGCCCCTCCGCCCTCCTCTACTGTACCGAGTTTGCTTCTCCCCTCGCCTCCACTTACACTGGCTGGTGTTGAACTTTGACGACAACGACGGTGGCCATGGCGACTACTCCTACCGCGGGTCCTTCAACTGACACGCCAAAGAAACGCCCGTGGTCACCTCTTCGTGCAACGGGGGGCCGAGATGACGAGGAAAGGCCTGATGCAGCGTCGCATCGTCCTGGCGCCTCCCCGCAGACTGCAGACAGCATTCGTCGCCAGTGAAGCAACAGGACTCTTAAGCGGCCAGGCCAGGCGGACAGGCCCCGTCGGAAGTGTGCCTGAAGTCAGGCGGGTGGTAATTTCCGCGCGACGACATCTGGTGCAGAGCCCGGTCTGGAGTCCTGGGGGTCGCCCTCTTGCTCGTTGTCAGGTCACCGGTACCCGAGATAGGGGCGAAAGGATGCGCGCATTTCAAGTCCCGGATACTGCGTCGCATGCGGTCCCCCCCCGCCGCTTTGTGCCTGGCGGTAGTTGGGGCCGCGCCCTGCCCTGGGAGGGGGGTGCCGCACTGGGGCCTTTTGGGGGGGGGGGGGGTTCCCTGGTCAATCTCGGCCTGTCTTCTCTTGGCGCCAGTAAAAACTCGTGCCTGGCGTTGAGTGCTTTGGCGCGCGTGTGGTGCGCTGGTGCCGGTGCTGGCTGGGCGTTGTTTGCGCTCCAGGTCCCGGGTTTGGCCTGTCGTCGCACAAGTACTTCATCGATCCCCTCCCCCCCCCGACTCAGCCACGTCTTCCTGCGATCCTTCTGCGCTTCACCTTCACCTTCAACCAGACCAGACTTCGTTGGCAAAGTCTACCCACTCGTACATTCAGCTTCTCCACCCTTACTTACATATCCTTGGATACCGAGTATCCTCGCCCTGCACTCTTTAAACACCCGCCGCTCTCGCTTGGCCTCTTACACGAGCCACACCAGCAACCACCAACAACAACACTCACTCGTCTGCGACTTGTTATACACCCTGCGCGCGATATACCGCTGCCCGCTTTGAAAGCACTCACCAACAACTCCATCACTCACCCAGACAAGATGCACTTCTCCAAGCTGGTCCTGGCCGTCCTCCCGGCGCTTGCGCTCGCGAGCGAAGACACCACCACCAAGACCTCCACCGCCACCCTCACCAAGACTTACACCCTGTCCGAGGTCCACACCGTCACCTCGACCTGGACCGCCGATTCCAGCGCCAGCGCAAACACCACCACGCCCATCTCCACGCCTGCCGTGAAGACCACCCCCGGCGCCTCGTCCTCCGACATCACCAGCTTCACCAGCGCCGCTTCCACCGCCGATGACTCCACGCCCACCGCCGTCACCACCACCGGCGCTGGCTCTGCTCTGAATGCCGCCAACGTCGTCCTGGCTGGTGTCGCCGGTATGGTCGTCGTTGCCCTGATGTAAGGCGTCGTCGGGACGCGACCCGGAGGAGGAGGGAGGTTTACTCTGGAGACGAGTAACCTCGTCACTGCCACCATTTCGAGCTCGTCGATGCGATCATCTTCTCACCCATTTCCTTTGTCACTTATGCACCCTTTTTCGCCTCTATGGCTTGGCCAACAGCGTGGCCCAAACTTCTCTGGCATAACGATGAAACGACGTCAAATAGCGCCACGATACCGACTGCAGAACGGCCTTCGCGCCGTCTACCACCCACTCTGCTTCTGCTTCAACTGACGAGTTCAATCTTTTTGTTGACTCTGCCCCTCGTGGAGAGCTTCGACTGTTCCCTTGCGTTTCATCGCGAGCAAACACAAAACACACCCGCTCCTTGTCGATACACTTCGCGGGTTTTCACCATTTAATGTTTCATTTCATCCCCCAGCGGCACGGCACCTGCGCGCGTTGACTGCGCTGCGCCAAAAAAGAGCCTCGACTTTTGCCGTTTTTGAAAACGGTCACCTTGGCCTCCGTCGTCCTGGCGCATCTGGAAGGGTAGCCGCCATGCTGGCGGCTTTGAGATGACAAGAAATCCCCAATTCCCAGATTCGCCAGGACGGAACCCACACGGTGCCTGCTCGCTGGCTGGAGACCTATTAGCATTGTTATTCCGTCAACATCTCTTCACCGGGGCTCTGCTGCTTCTCAGGGGGCCCGGGACCGAGGAGACGGGGACGGACGTCGGGGACGCACGGAAACAATACCATCTATATTCGCTTCACCATATCTCTTCTTCTTGGATGAATTGGCCTTTTATTTCATTTCTGTCTGGCGATACCCCCTTTGGAAGGATGGTGGTCCGAGGCATGGGGACTCACGTCCTACACTCCGCTTTCGACTTGCGGTTGAACCGGTGTACTGGACGATGGTCTCCCATGAGCTCTGGGCGGAAGGATTGTTGTTTTGGAGTATGAACCCTTTGTTTTATTCGGTGGTGGGGATCTGGTTACAGAAAAGGGGGATTGGTGTTTTGAGCGTCCTGGCGAAGCGAATCACGATTTGATGAGCCGTGATGAGATCGCGAGCGTAGATAGGAGAGCAATAGTATTTAACTACTCTTTGCTTGAAACTACCTGGCCCGCCTTTGTTCCGTTGGATGTCCCTGGTACCATGTCGATGATGTGCTTGAGCCTGCAACTGCCGTTATTCCTCGCGGTTCGCATCGCTTCGGCATCTTGCTCCGGCCTCGGGTATCTATGTCGCGGACCGATGACTAATTGCCTACTCGGTCTGGCGTTCCGAACCAAAGAGCCGCTAAGTCGCTCATGGTGTTTACCGTTGGGATGGTGGACCGGGGAATGGGGCTGATTAAGGATATTGCGCCGCAACCTGATTGGGCCCCGGCTGTGGCAAACGTCCGCTTGAAGCCGGTGGGCGGGTCGCATCGGCCTCGCTCCCCAACTTTTCTGCATTGGATGCTGCAGCCATCTTTTGCTCACCTCCATCCCTGTCCGAACATCCCACCATCTACTACATCCGCCAATTCCTCCCCGTTTGTCGAGCGACCCTTCGTCCTCGATCGCTCGGCGACAGCATCATGGCCACGATAGCCCCCTCGCTCAAGCGGGCTCACGCCCCTCTTCGACGAGCCCTGCGCGCTCCTTCGACGCCAGCTGTTCGGTCTTTCGCCACCGTTCCCTCCGAGCCAAACGACCCGGGCAAGGCCCCGAAGCGAAAGACGTACTTCAAGGACACATCCGTTGCGCCCTTTTCCGACTTCGTGGCCACGTCTTCAGCTGCGCAGCCCCTGTCGCCCACTGAGGCCTTTTCTCTGAGAACCGCCGAGGTCGGCCCCGAGGGCAAGAAGAAGACGATTACACGCCTGCCGGAGTGGCTCAAGACGCCGATCCCCGCCGGAAACGACAATTTCAAGAGCATCAAAAAGGACCTCCGAGGATTGGGACTGCACACTGTCTGCGAGGAGGCACGATGTCCCAACATTTCCGAGTGCTGGGGTGGCTCCGATAAGAGCGCCGCGACGGCAACCATCATGCTGATGGGCGATACGTGCACCCGAGGATGCCGCTTCTGCAGCGTCAAAACCAATCGAGCGCCGGCGGCCCTGGATCCCCACGAACCCGAGAACACCGCCGAAGCTCTGGCCCGATGGGGACTGGGCTACGTCGTCCTGACCAGCGTGGACCGAGACGACCTGGCTGACGGCGGTTCGAGGCATTTCGCCGAGACCATTAGGAAGATCAAGCAGAAGAAGCCTACCTTGCTAGTTGAGGCACTGACCGGTGACTTCCGCGGCGATCTGGACCAGGTGGCGATAGTGGCTGAGAGTGGACTCGATGTCTATGCGCATAACGTTGAGACGGTCGAGGACTTGACTCCGTATGTGCGAGAC
The DNA here is from genome assembly GCA_037954315.1 of Neonectria punicea. NCBI lineage: Eukaryota > Fungi > Ascomycota > Sordariomycetes > Hypocreales > Nectriaceae > Neonectria > Neonectria punicea. Next base: position 49,303 of record JAZAVJ010000132.1, read on the forward strand.
CGAAGGGCTACCTTCAGACAGAGCTTGGAGGTTCTGAAGCACGTCAAGGATGTGAAGGGCAAGGAGGGAATTATTACCAAGACGAGCATCATGCTTGGTCTTGGTGAGCAGGAGCATGAGCTCCAAGCTGCACTTGAAGGTACGGGAACTGGGATCTGGGATCCACTTTTGTCCGAGAACAAGCTAACAAGATGACAGAGCTCAGGAAAGTCGACGTTGATGTCGTCACCTTTGGTCAGTACATGCGACCGACCAAGCGTCACCTCAAGGTCGAGAAGTACGTTACTCCCGACGAGTTCGAGATGTGGCGTAAGCGGACCCTGGACATGGGCTTCCTGTACTGCGCCAGCGGACCTCTCGTGCGCTCGTCATACAAGGCCGGCGAGTCCTTCATTGAGAATGTCCTGCGGAAGCGTTCGGGCGACAAGGGCATGGCGCGGGGGACTCTGAGCCAGGCGGTTGCCGTGGACTCGGAGGCCCGGTCGACGATCTGAACAGTAGACAGTGCTTCTTTCTCGCACACATTCTCTGGGAGCTTTAGCACCAGTAATCGTTATTATAATGGGGTGGTTGGTTATGATCACGGCGACGGCCGCATGGGATGGCGTTGAAAATTGGATACGGACTGGTTGACGCGTTCTCAACAATAGAAGCAATGGCCTTCAACAAGGGCCTTGCACAAACTTACAACTCACTACAACTTGAAGCACTTGAACAAAGTTAGTCCATGTCCAACGCGATCTTGGACAGCTCGACATGTCTCTGTCCCTCCCACGACAGGCCGATCACAGTCTCGTTGACGAGAGGACAGCATAAGTACATCTGATTCTTTGACTTGTTAGCCCTCGTCCTGACCAACAGGACTGCATTGATTCACAGCATTGTGGGGTTGGTGTTTCGTGAGCACTCCATCACTGCTTGGTGAGACGAGAAAGGGGTTGAGTATCCTGGGCTGAGCGTTGAGTGGGAGTTGTACCACTGCAAAGACAGGTACACCGTCGTCCAGGGAATGACGGCCACGTTGTTGATCTGTTATCGAGGGCGGTGTCCCCGGGACTCGCAAGTAGATTTGAGGGGTCTGCGGGAAGAAAAGTGGTTATAGAAATATTCATATCATGCTTTTCTGGGTGTGATATGCGGGAAGGAAGGAGCTTGACCCTTCGCCCTTCTTAGTTGCCCGGTTTACGTTGAGCACGGCAGGTGCCATACAGTTAAGGCAAGAACCTCAACCCTAACAACCTGTATCCTCTCTGGATTCTCGCCCTTCACCAGTTTCTTCGAACTCGTCTTCCGTTTAATTCTCCAACTTCTTCGTCAACCCTCTCGCCGGCATCATGAAGCTCGTCGCCTTCATCGCCCTCGCCCTTGCGGGTGCCGCACAGGCAAAGTACTGGATGGAGGACATCGGCCACTTTGGACGGTCTCCGTACTTCCCCGACAGCCACTACCGCGTCTTTCGGGACGTCAAAGACTATGGTGCCGTAGGAGATGGAGGTTCGTGTACCCTGCCTGTGGGTTTCTAGTACACTGCTTACGAGGATCTAGTCACCGACGACACGGCCGCCATCAACGCCGCCATCAGTGCCGGAAGCCGATGTGCCCCCGGGGTTTGCAAGGGGAGCACCATTTCTCCTGCGACTGTCTACTTCCCATCTGGGTATGCCACGATCTGACCTCGTTGTTGCTGGGAGTTGGGAGAATTGGCTCTGACAATTGATCAGAACCTACCTTATCAGCAGCTCTATCATTGATTTCTACTATACCCAGCTCATCGGAGATCCAAACAACATGCCGATCATCAAAGCATCGGGATCCTTTTCCAAGGAAAGCTTCAGCCTCATCGATGCCAACCCTTATCTGTTCAACGGCGCCCTTGCTTGGAACTCGACCAACACGTTCTATCGCCAGATCCGCAACCTGGTCATCGACACCACGGCTCTTCCCCCAGACTACCGCGTTGTTGGCATTCATTGGCCCTGCTCCCAGGCGTCAGCCATCTCCAACTGCATTTTTAAAATGTCGAGCCTGCCTGGAAACCGCCACACCGGGCTTTTTATCGAGGAAGGTTCTGGTGGTTTGCTGAATGATCTGTTCTTCTACGGAGGCGGCAATGCCACCGTTCTGGGGAACCAGCAGTACACTGCGCGGAATCTCTGGTTCGCAAATGCGGATGTTGCCATCTGGATGACATGGAACTGGGGATGGACCTTCAAGAGTATAGTCTTCAAGGACTGTCGGATCGGTATCAAGATGGATGACGTCTCGCACGGCGTGGGATCCATCACCATCATTGACAGCGAGTTTCAGAACGTGGGTACTGCGATCTCCACGACTCGGATGAGTAGCGGCTCGCTGGGGAGCGGTGGATCATTCACCATGGAGAATGTTCACTTTGAGAACGTCAACGCCGTGCTCATGGGCCCGAATGGGGTTGACCTTGCAAGAAATATCGTGACAGCGGGCAATGATGTCTTCGTGATGGTAAGTACAATATGACACGTGAGAAATATTCCTGGCTAACAGCTGTAGGGCCATCTCGCGGATCCCGGAGGTTTGTCCGACAAAACAGGGTACTACAACATCACGACAAGTCGCAGTGCCAACCTTCTCTTAAACACCAAGTATTACGAGAAGTCGAAGGTCAGTAGCATCTGGGTGTGGATGATTTACCGTTAACGAATTATAGCCCCAATATGAACAAGTCAGCAGTCAATACTTCACATCGGCCAGAGCCAACGGGGTCGCAGGTGATGCTTCTCGTGATGACACCCAGGCACTGAACAGGCTTTTTAAGTATACCGCTGCGAACGGGCTCATCGCTTACTTAGACGCCGGCATATATATCGTCACCGACACAATCTTCATCCCACCTAACGCCAGGATCGTGGGAGAAGCTCAGGCTTCTATCATCATGGCCACCGGACCTAAGTTTCAAGACATGCGGAATCCCCGTCCTGTCGTTCAGGTCGGCCGCCCTGGAGACGTCGGTCGCATCGAATGGTCCGACACCATACTATCGACTCGTGGGCCTGCAGCTGGTGCCGTTTTAATTGAGTACAACCTGTTCTCCCCTGAGATGCCCTCAGGCATGTGGGATGTCCACACTCGTGTGGGTGGCTTCGCAGGAACATACTTGCAAGTGTCTGAATGTCCTGCCATCAAAGGAAGTAATGTGGTAAACCCTAACTGCATCGCTGCGTACATGAGCATGCACATCACAGCGTCTGCTGGCGGCCTCCTCACGGAGAACTGCTGGCTCTGGGTCGCCGACCATGATCTTGAGGATCAGGTGTATCATCGCGTTGCCATTTTTGCTGGACGAGGCCTGCTCATTGAGTCGCAGAGAGGCCGCATCTGGCTCAGTGCTACCGGTTCGGAGCATCACGTCCTTTACCAGTATCAACTCGTCAACACTCGAGACGTGTACATCGGTCACGTTCAAACGGAACAGGCGTACTCTCAACCACTTCCACCTGCCTCGTACCCATTTCCTCCAGTGCCTCTTCTGCAAGACCCGGATTTCCAGAAGACTTGCCAGAACAACCCTGTGGCAGGTTGTAACATGGGATGGGGCATGAGAGTCGTCAACTCGAGCAATGTGGTCGTGTACGGGGCAGGGTTATACTCATTCTTCAACAACTACGACGACTCGTGTGCGAGCAACAAGTCTCCGGAGTATTGCCAAGAGAGAGTCCTAAGCGTGGAGGGACAGGCGGATGGAACTCGGTTCTTGGGATTGAGCACAGTTGGGACGAGGTTCATGGTTCAGAGGGACGGCGTGGACTGGGTCGGGGCGATCGAGAACAACAGCACCTTTGCGGATACCTTGGCTTTGTACATGCCATGAGGATGCATACTTATGCACTGCAGCGATTCTGTCTTGAAGCGAGAGACGAACAGCGAAAACTTTTTGACGAGTTGTAATAAAGAAACGGCAGTATCACTGCCGAAAAGTTATTGCTTAGACCCCTAAACCCGTTCCTTGCTACTAATGTTACGAATCATGGTTACTTGAAGGTGATTCTGTCATTTGTTGATCTGGTTCACTTGATGTTCTTCATCACGAAATTTGGATAGATGTATAATGCACCCCGTTGGTAACAATCACTGTGTGGTTCGGGACCGGAGGCCGGAAGATGAGGGCCATTGCTCCAAATGTATACGCTTGGTGCAACGGGCGGAGGTTGCGACGAAACACCGCGAACAATGAGACAGTAGAAGATAACTTAAGAGAATGTCGTGGTTTATTGTTATGGAAATATTTCTATATTATCCTCTAAGAAGAGATTGGTTCATCTCTTTCTATATTTCCTCGAGTTTATTTGTAACTACTCGGGCATTACGGAGTACTTGCGCTCATGATGGGAGAACATCATTCGCCGAATTGCCGAATACCTAACTTAAAGCTCTGAAACTGGAATGTGGGGGAAGCTAGCTCAGGCAGAAACCGCCACTTCTGGACACCGCCTGCTAGATCCGGCTGTCACGCCTTAGCTTGGTCAGCACGTCCGTCCGCGATGCGGACATCAAGGCAACCAACCTGATCTGGCTTCTTCCCAGGTTCCAGACACAACAAGTCCTCCCCATACCGTCGCTAACGCAAATCGATTTTCGAAATCATGAGCGTCAATATCGGCTCCGAAGCCGAATGGCAGGGCCTGCTTTCCGGCACCAATGTAGTCATCGCAGATTGTACTTCCGGCCGCTCCGCTCCCCCTCTGTCCCAGCGCAACTAACACCGGCTCAACAGTCTACGCCGACTGGTGTGGTCCCTGCAAGATGATCGCCCCGCACTACGAGAAGCTCGCAAACGAACATTCGCACCCCAAGAAGGTTGCCTTCGCCAAGATCAACGTCGACTCGCAGTCCGGTATTGCCCGTGCAAACGCCGTCTCCGCCATGCCCACCTTCAAGATCTTCCACGGCGGCAACTGCATCGAGACCATCAAGGGCGCGAACCCGGCTGCCCTGACGCAGGCCATCACCAACGCCGTTAAGCTTGGCGGCGCAGGCAAGGCGAGCGGCAATGTGTTCCAGACACCTGGCCGGAAGCTCGGCGGCGAGGCCCTCGGCGGGAAGGCCCCCCCCGGTGCTGCCCGCGCGCCTGCGGCCTCGATTTCGTGGCGTTTCGGCTGGCTTCTCAATGCGCTGATTGCCTTCGTGGGACTATACCTAGTATCATTGTTTTCGGCACGTAACCTGAAGCAATATTGAGAGGATAACAAGGCTGACTGGTTGCCAGTTCGATCCATACAAGGCAGCGGAGAAGTCCGTATTCAACACCCATCGCCCGGCACAGGCAGCCGGCAGCAACGGTGGTAAACCTGGCGCGAAGGCCCCGGCACAGAAACCCGCGTTCAAGACGCTGGCGGACTTGGGTGGTGACTGAGTGGACGTATGATAATTCGAGATTGGAGACGTAATTGATATCGAGCGTTGAGAGGATTAATTCTACGAGCGCGGGAATTGTACTGGACAAACCTGCTTTTGGCGTTTAGCATCTATGCAGTTATTCTTGATTGATGAGAGTTGCCCATCCGTGGACTGATCGTAAGAGTTATCGCTCCTTGAATAAGGGAAGTGTTGTAGGAGCGGGTCACGTGAAAGCGCGACGCCGTCAAATGGCCCAAAAAAAGTTGCTGAGGCGGACATGATCTTGAACCAGCCAACGTCAAAAGCCTGTACAATACGAAGATGCTGTCTGCACGAGGCATCCGGAATGTCTGTCCCGGGCGCAATTTATCTTCTCCATTAATCACACCTCGTTTTTCCAACCTCCATACGCCCTTGGCACGATCGCAGGCCTTTCCTCTCTCACGTTCCGTTCAGGCCAATAGGAGCACCGCAATTACACAAGCCTTTTCGACTTCGAGATGTTTGCGACAGGAGGCCACCGCCACTACGCCCGCCACACCCTCCCCGAGTGCATCGCCTGAGGAAATCGAGCAGGTCGTGCGGGATGCCAAGCAGCGATTTCGAGATACTTTGCCGAAGGGGTACTTGAACCAGGAGGAATACGCCCTATACGAGCGACTGTACGGACCGCCGTTGCGAGAGACCCTGCCCGAAGATGTCGGTATCGATACCCATGCCGATATGGGGCCGCGACCACCACGACCGGATAACGAGGGAACTGTAATCCGACAGCTTGAGGATGGCGAGATTGAGGAGATCTCCTACGAGATTCCCCGAGAACAAGGAGAAGCCTCAGAAAGTGAAGTTCCTGAGGAACAGGTCGACGAAAAAGACTCGATGAACGTGGCTCAGCATGCTCCGGGATACGTCGACTTGGTCGCAAGGAATCAGAGAGAATACGATGCCATGCAAAAGCTTTCCAAAGACTTTGAGGAGAGCCAGAAAAAACAGCGTGAAGCGGAAGAGAAGGCAGCAGCAAAGGAGGAAGAGGAGCTGCAACGACAGGTGGAGGAGTCCAGGACTTGGCCGGAGGAAGAAGAGTACAGCCAGAAAGAACTGGCCGATACACGCCGATTCCACCCTCTTTCGGTCGAAGGTCGCTTTTACGACGAATTGGTCGAACTCGCTCTTCCTCGAGATCAGTTAATTACCCCGATCCGCGAACTTCTCGATAGAACCCATATCGATCATGTCAAAAAGGCAGCCGAAGATGCTTTCGGCGGCGCGGGTCTACCAAATTCGCCTGCAACCCCGTCCTGGAACAAGACCGGTCCGATGAAAGGAGTTGGTCTCCCAGCCGATCAGCGACACATGACCGAGATCGAAGCAGACGCTTTTATTGCAGGATCTCTGCCTCCAGCTTACGCCTCTACCATGTCTATTTTGAAGGAGGTGAGGAAGCGGGTTGGAACTGAGTGGTTGCAGTCGCGGCTGAAGGCTGGCGGACTCAATGTTCTGGACGCGGGATCGGGTGGCGCTGGCTTGATTGCATGGGACGAGATTATTCGAGCCGAGTGGGATCTGCTGAAGGAAAAGGGAGAAGTGCGTAGTCCCGAACCCCCCGGGAAGAAAACCGTTGTGGTGGGATCAGACCGACTGCGGCATCGAGTCAAGACTTTCTTGGAAAACACGACATTCTTGCCGAGACTACCCGATTACGAGCACTCTGGAGAGATGCGTGGTGGGCATCTCGATGCTGGCGACAAGCCACAGGTTCGAAAGAGCTACGACATCATCATCGCATCTCACCTTTTCCTGAATGAGGAACAAGACCATTACCGACAAGCGATCCTCAACAACCTTTGGAGTCTGTTGAACAAAGATGGTGGGCTTCTTATTGTGGTGGAAAAGGCTCACCCCCGTGGCTTCGAGGCTGTAGCCCATGCCAGGGACACAATCTTGAAGCAGTTTCTCCTGCCACAGGCAGGGCAGCCTGATAACCTTCCTGAGAACCCCAACCCAGCTTACCAGCGGGAGCGGGAGCCTGGCCATGTCGTTGCGCCATGCACTAACCAAGGTGTTTGCCCCATGTATCAGATACCTGGGAAGAGCCGTGGACGCAAGGACTTTTGCTCCTTCAACCAGCGGTTCGTGCGACCGGCCTTCTATAGCCGAGTGCTTGGCTCAGGTCAACACAACCAAGGCGACGTTGACTTTAGTTATGTGGCTATACGTCGAGGAGTGGAGAAGAAGAGTCCTTTAACGGGCAAGGAGGCCACAAACACAGCCTTCAAGGGATTCGAAAACACGGAGGAGAAACCAGACCTGCAGACTCTTCCGCGATCGATCATGCGTCCTCTGAAGCGCAAGGGACACGTCACATTGGATCTTTGCACACCGGAGGGAAGACTTGAGCGGTGGACGGTACCAAAGAGCTTCAGCAAGCTGGCATATCACGACGCTCGCAAGTCGCGATGGGGAGACCTATGGGCTCTAGGCGCTAAGACGCGAGTGCCACGAGAAGCTCGTGCTGGCCGAGGACCAGACGACGGCGGCAAGAGAGCCGGCCAGGGGTCAAAGCCGCGCCGGGTGGAGATCACCATGGGACCCGGCGGTATCAGCGCTGGCGAGAAGAATGCGCCCCGCGAGAGGCGAGCGAAGAACAAGAAGACCCAGAAGAAGGATCTCATGAAGGAGCTCATGGAGGCAGAGGAGGAGGAGGAACGTATAATCTCGAAGCAGATGGACGATGAGGTTGAGGCCCAGCTCGCTCTCGAAGATAAGAAACGCGGCAGGTTATGAGTTATACGATCTGACTGACTGTAAATGAATGTATAAAAGCAGGGCAATGATGTCTGGGTATGGAGGCAATGGGAGGGGTGGCGTTCAGCTTGGAAATAGCAAAGGATATACAATATATCTCAACACCTTCAATCATCAACTCTCGGTCATGGGATTGACGGTTAGGGACAGCTTTCGAAGTCCGCACAAATTATTTATTGGATGTCAAGGTAATAACAGTCGATCTTGACGGCAGTAACAAGTTAGGCCCCGTTGGTGGTGGATACTACCCACCTGCGCGAACAAAATTTTCGCTCCTTGCCCACGCGGGTCTGTGTAAGTTGATGGGGCGAATGTGCACGGAAGAGCTCTCATCAAACAAGAGCCACGCCCGGTTAGCTCAATCGGTAGAGCGTGAGACTCTTACGAGTACGCAATCTCAAGGTTGCGGGTTCGACCCCCGCATCGGGCTTTTCCTATAATTCGATTGCAAGCATCTGCGCGGCTTTCTCTTTTTGCCGTTTTGGCGATGGATGCTGATGTTGGACCCTGAATATTTTTGCTTGGTGGGGTTGTTTTCCGATAAGGCGTCGCCGATAAGGAACCGAGGGGATGGTTCGCTGAGGGGACAGGTCACGTGGCTCTGTACTCATTGATTGGGTTACTGGTTGGCACTGGAGCGACGCCGAAACCCGACACAAGGCCTGGATTTCGCATCTCCTATCTCATGGCACAGCGGGATTTCGACATCTCCGGTCGCGGTGCCGCGGAAGTCGGTGGCGGGCGCACAGAGACGTGACTGCCGCTCGCGGGACGCCGACAGGCCGAAGGAGTTGATAGGGCGCCAGACCCACGCGGGCGGATGGCGTCAGCTTGGGCCAATATGAGGAAGCGGAAATTTGGTGGGCGAACGAGGGGCGAAGATTTCGACCCCAGTTGAACGGAGAAGTTCGAAGCAGCCATGACTTCGTAGTGGGGGCGGGCAGGCTATTTTCTGGCGGGGTCCCATTGTTTTTTGGTAATGCGGCGCCGTTTATAAGCCAGCGCGAAGGCTGGTTGCGAGGTGCTATGAGTCTTCGGAGAGAGTGTTTTGACCCATTGACTTGTTTCTACGCCGTGCTCCGGTGTTCTGATCGTTTGTTTGAGTGCCGAGTACTGGCTGAGGCCTGAATTAGAGGAGGATTTTCCATTTTCTAAGTATTCGCGAGTCAGGACTTGCACCAAGCAACACCCGTCTTTGAAGCACGAAGCACAAAGCGGAACGGATCGTCAAAAGGAAGCAGGCGAAAAAAGGACAAAGTTGTTCTCAGTTCCCACGCATATTCTCTCACCATGGCGGCTTCACCTCCAACCGCCCCGACCACTCCGGCGCCTACCTCGCTCCTCGCCGCCCTCAACTGCAGGGACAGCATCCACCTCGTCGTCGGCACCAACCCGCTCGCCGCCTCGCGGTGCGGCCAATCCGTCAACGCCGGCGCCCGGCCGATCCTCATCGCCCCCGAGGGCGCCGAGCTGCACTACAGCCTCCAGAAGCGCATCGACCATGGCCAGGTGAAGTGGTGCAAGAAGGCCTTTGAGGACGGCGATCTGCTGCGGCTTGGGCGGGACGAGGTCGACGGCGTGGTCGACGCTGTGTTTGTCACCTCCGGGCCCCGGGATCCCATGAGTGCGTCTTAGCCGTCTCTGTGAAGTTGGTTGCTGTCCGTTTATACTGACCCGTCTACTTCTAGGCCAACACATCGCAACGCTCTGCATGCGCCATCGCATCCCCGTCAACGTCGTCGACGCCCCCCAGCTCTGCACCTTCTCGCTGCTCTCCACGCACACCGACGGCCCGCTGCAGATCGGCGTCACCACCAACGGCCGCGGGTGCAAGCTGGCGTCGCGCATCCGTCGCGAGATCGCGGCGTCGCTGCCCGCCAGCCTCGGGTCCGCCTGCGCGCGCCTGGGCGATGTCCGCCGCCGCATCCTCAGCGAGGACTGTCTCGCCCAGGACGAGTCTTCGCTGGAGGACTCGGTCGACCAGGCTGCTCACTTCAACCGCCTCGTTACCGACGAGGACGCCAAGAATCGCCGCATGCGCTGGCTCGGCCAGGTGTGCGAGTACTGGCCCCTGAAGCGCCTCGCCGCCATCAACGACGACGACGTCGAGGCCGTCCTCAAGTCGTATCCCGGCTCTTCGGGTCCCGACGTGGGTCCCGACGTGAAGCGCAGCGATCCCTCAGAGAAGCGCATCGGCAGCCTCGTCCTCGCCGGCAGCGGCCCCGGCCACCCAGACCTCCTCACCCAGGCCACGCACAAGGCCATCAAGGCGGCCGACCTCATCCTGGCCGACAAGCTTGTCCCGGCGGGTGTTCTCGACCTGATCCCGCGCCGCACGCCCGTGGAGATCGCGCGCAAGTTCCCGGGCAACGCCGAGCGCGCGCAGGAGGAGCTGCTGGCGATGGCGCTGGCGGGCGTCCGCGCGGGCAAGACGGTGCTCCGCCTTAAGCAGGGGGACCCGTTCATCTACGGCCGCGGCGGCGAGGAGGTGGCCTTCTTCCGCGAACACGGGCTCGGCGACCGCGTCTCCGTGCTGCCCGGCATCACCAGCGCCCTGAGCGCGCCCCTATTCGCCGCCATCCCGCCTACGCAGCGCGACGTCGCCGACCAAGTCCTCATCTGCACCGGCACCGGAAAGAAGGGCAAGGCGCCCACGCCGCCCGAGTACGTGGTCAGTCGCACCGTCGTCTTCCTCATGACCCTGCACCGCATCGTCGGCCTCGTCCACGAGCTCACTACGCCCATTGAGCTGGAGCTTGCCAAGGAGGAGGAGACAGCAGGAGCCCAGCCGCCACCAGCCGAAGCCGTCTCTCCCGTGATGGCGCGCACGCTGTGGCCACGCAACACGCCCTGCGCCGTCATCGAGCGCGCCAGCTGCCCGGACCAGCGCGTCATCCGCACGACGCTCGAGCATGTCGCCGAAGCCATCGAGGCCGAGGGCAGCCGGCCGCCGGGTCTGTTGGTCGTGGGACGGGCCTGCGAGTTTCTCCATACCCAGGAGAAGGGGCGGGCTTGGGCCGTCGAGGAGGGATTCCGAGGCTTGGAGGTTGAGGACTTTACGCTGGGCTTGGAGAAGTTGCGCGAGTGAGGATGGATCAAGGCTTCAAACATAGACTGGGCTGGTCCGGAACGGAAAAGGGGAGTTTGGTATCATCATAGCGGGTCTGTAGCATTTTTCGGCGTTGAATCTTGAATACCAGATGAGTACTTCGTTACCAAACATAAAACTTCGGAGTATTGTTTCCACTTTCACAGCACCCATTCACGTAGATGTGTAGGCCTCAATGTGAATATGACGGTGACAGGGGATAAGAACCAATCATCACAACGTGCAAGGCTTTCGTTAAGCAAGTGTACTAAGGGGGCCTCAAAAGAGATCTTTGCTCTTCTTGTGTGACGGCACCACATGCAGTGAGAATGTGTTCGGCAGTGGCTTAGGTGGGAGACAATCCGGCACGAAACGCAAGTATAAAGACAAGGCCCTAAGCCCTCTACCTACTACGACTTGTTCCCATCCTTCAAAGTTCTATCAGACATCGTTCTACTCTTATATCACTTTGATCTGAATCGTGCAGGTGCAGCAATATGCGGCCATGGCTTGCAAATACACCTACTAGCCACTCATTCAACCCGACGAAATCAGAGTGTTGACCCTGAGCCCAGGCTCTGGCGCACACAAACTCGAAGGAACGATAAGACACATTCGACTTCATGACAGCGAAATCGCCTGGTCGTTGCCTCTAATTAATCAACATTATACGAATGGTGTCTGGTGGCGGAAACCTCCTCCATTCGGCAGCTATAGCATGTGAGTGAGCATTTAATCGAGTCACTTCGACAATAGCTGATGTTTTCATAGGGCAATGAAGGCCATGAAACTGTCCAGCAACCGTCTGGATTACTACAACCCATGGGAGTATGATGCGCTCTCCTACACGTGGGTTGATCCCGCAGAAACAGATACAATCATGGTTAATTCCAACAGGCTAGGCATACCAAGCAACCTCTACTTGGCACTGATACACCTGAGGAATCCAATCCAAGAACGGCGCCTGTGGATCGACGCCATTTGCATTGATCAGGAAAACTGCCAAGAGAGAAATCATCAAGTGAAAATGATGAAGCGAATCTTCTCGGTCGCCTCGTCTGTGATCGTCTGGCTTGGGGACGCTAAAGGCGACGTGGGCTCTGCCTTGGACATGATACGAGATTACAGTTACATGACAAGACGAAAACCCGTTTTAAGGCACAATAAGCATGCGTGGATTGGTTTGGCCCAGCTTTTCCGTCGACCTTGGTGGAGGCGTATCTGGATAGTGCAGGAGGTTTTTGCAGCGAGAGAATTGGTCGTTCTTGTTGGGGATATCATCTTTCCATGGCAGTTACTGGCACAACTTTGCGAAAGAATCCAGCAGGACGAATTCCGTCAAGATCCCCTGGCGCCATTGCTTCAATCTTGAGGTTCACAGCTCTTCACAACTTCCGAAAAAGCCGGCTCACACCGCTCGTTCGTTTCCTGCGGAGCACGCAATACTACCAAGCAAGCGACCCGCGAGACAAGCTTTATGCCATACTCGGCATGACTTCAGACGTATCTACGGATGATCTGGTCCCCGACTACACCAAGTCCGTGAAAGAAGTGTTTGAAGATCTCATCAAATTCGTCATTACGCAGCGACGTAGTGTAGACATCGTCGCCACGGGACGTCGCTTCTGTGTCTCGGGTTTCAACTCTCAGAGTTGGCTCCCGGATTGGCAAGCTACATCTACATTGCGACCATTGCATGGACAAGCCCCTGACCGAGAGTCTTACAACGCAGCTGGAGGGACAGAAGCAGTCGTCGAGATGTCCCAATTTCCACGGGTCTTGATCGTGGAAGCAATCATTATTGATGCGGTGGAATTATTTGGAGCCCCTTATTTTACGAGCTATTGGAAGTTATTGGGTTCTTATTGGCGAAGCATATGTTTCGGGGATAATGTATGGCGAGGTAATACTGGGGCCAGAGGCAGGACGGTATAAAGCCGAAATGCTTCATTTGAAGTGAAGATTGATGAGCAAACGGTTGTTCGGGAGAGGTTTGAGCGGACAGTCATGGTAAACGTTTTGCTACGCGAATCTAGCGTTCGATACTGGGTCGTTCTGTGCGTTGTCTCTTGTGAGCCGGGGTTCTGAGGTAACATTAATACCCCTCCAGCTGAAGAGACACTTGCCTTTATGTCAACACCAAGACGGAAGACTGGACGGGAGAGAATTTGCAAGTCACAACAGCCATCGATGCTAGCACTCGAAAGTAAGGTGGGATTTTCTTGATATGTCGTGAGGCAATATGAGCGAATATCTTGATGCATCTAGATGACTCATCAGCCCCTCTCAGAAGCGAGGAGGTTTAATTGCCCGATGAACCACGATGCATCCGTGGTTACTTTGAGCTTCATGCGAACAAAGTGAGGTCAGTCAATTATATAAGAAAGCAAGCACAATGGCCGGACTTCTCTCTAAAAGAGCAACGGAGACAGTGGACGCTTTGGGTGTACCCTGGAGGTTCGCTCCTCGAGGGGAGTATGATCCAGAAAGCAACCCTTCGGGGCTTATATCGTTCGCAACCGCCGAGAATGTGAGTTGCTGCCTTGAAGGGAACTCACATGAGTCTAACTCGCTCCAGGCGCTGGTAACCGACGAAGTGGTGGCCTTTGCCAACAAGCACGTAAGCCGTCCAACACCTCCTCCTTACCAGCGTCCCATGAAACCTCCGACTTACACAACCGCAACACAAAGACGACGCTATCACCAGAATCTCTCCTTTACCGCGGCTCCACGGCAGGCGGCCCGCGCTTCCCCGCCGCCCTGGCCGCGCACCTGAACGAGTACCTCGCGCCTCACACGCCCATCGCCGCCGCCTCGGTCCAGTGCGTCGGCGCCGCGACGGCCATGCACGACGTGCTGGCCTGGGCCGTGGCGGACCCCGGCGACGCCGTGCTAACCAGCCGGCCCGTCTACGGCCGCTTCGAGCTCGACTTTGGGAACAAGTCGCACGTCCGCGTCGTGTATGCGGACTCGGATGCCGAGGACTGCTTTGATGAGGGCGTCGTGGATCGGTTTGAGGAGGCGTTGTGGAGGGCTCGGGGTGAGGGCGTTGAGGTCAAAATGGTCTTGATAGTTAACCCGAACAACCCCTTAGGTTAGCGTCCCCTTACATCCCCGAGGTCCAGTGGTTTCGATACAACAAACTGACAAAGGATCTAGGTAAATGCTACCCAAGAAACACGCTCATCAAGATCATGCAATTCTGCCAAAAGCACCAACTACACCTGTTGAGCGACGAAATCTACGCCTGCTCCGTCTTCACAACCGACGACCCCAACACCACCCCCTTCACCTCCATCCTCTCCCTCAACACCACAGCCCTCATAGACCCAGATCTCCTGCACGTCACCTACGGCCTCAGCAAAGACTTCGGCGCCGCAGGCCTCCGCCTCGGCGCCATCATAACCCGCAGCCGGCCCGTCCTCGCCGCCGTCGCCGCCGCCATGCGCTTCCACAACCCGTCGGGCGCCAGCCTCGCCGTCGGCACCGCCATGCTGGAGGACCGGCCGTGGTGCCGCGCCTTCATCGCGTCCTCGCGGGAGAAGCTGGCGGCCGCGCACGCCCACGTTACGCGCGGGCTACGCGACATGGGCGTGCGGTACTTGGCCGGGAGCAACGCCGGTTTCTTCGTCTGGGTCGACTTGTCGCCGTATCTGCCTGCTGCGCTGGGCGGGGAGGCCAACGCCGAGTTTGCGCTGGCGAGGAAGTTGATGGACGCAGGTGTGTTCTTGCATCCCAGGGAGGAGCATTCTTCGACGCCGGGATGGTTCCGGCTCGTGTATACGCAGGATGCGAGGACGGTGACCGAGGGGCTAAGGAGGTGAGTGAGCATGAACTAGAGATTGATGATTGACTAACAACTTGCAGGATCAGAGTGGCTATATCTTGAGTACATCGGGGGTGAGCCAATTGCGAACTGTCAACTCTTCGCAAACTATCAATAGAATGAATCGCATTGTCAAGTTCAGGTCTGCGAAGTATTGCCAAGGCTTGAATTACTAAATAGATATTCTTCCCGCGTCTTAGAGACTCAAACAACAAACAGAACCAAGCATACCCAAGACTTTTGTGCCAAATCGCAACTGTATCACCCTAAAACGGCCGTTGTACGGACCATAACATATAACCTCCGTCTAACCCGTCCTCTTCCCTATAACATGCAATTGGTTGCCTGGTATTGACCAAGACAGTATCCAGCCATCATTCGTAAAAGTCTAAGAAACATCCGGAACAGCGGAAAAGCAAACCGAATCCAGCGGTGTAAGCAAAACCACGACTCCTCCAAGACACCTTGTGTTCTCAACCCTCCACAGATTCATTCCGCATCCAGGCCTGCTGACCAACCTGCTGACCAGCCTGCCTCGAAATGTAGAATCCAAGTTCCATGGGCTCACAGTGATGCTGGATGTCCTTCCAGCAGTCCGGTTCAGGGCGGGAAAGTGTCTGCAGAATATCCTCCCAGCGCTCCTCATCCCACAGCGCCGCACTCCAAAGATCAAGACGGCCTTCCAAGCGCGACTGGTCGGAGTCGAACATGTCGTTCCACAGAGCGTTGTCCACGGCTATCGCCAGCTGCTTAGCCTCGATCTTCTCCCACATTCGGATGCCGTTCGCGTCCCCGTTTCCAAATCGCTTGTATGTTGCGAAAGGCCTAGGTTGCTGTCGTGTCCAAGCGCCCCTAGTTCCTCGGGAGAGAACCATGCCAATGGCGTGGATCGGTTTCTTTAGGACCTCCTCCTCGTAAGGGCGAAGGAAATCATCGCGCTCCGAGTTCTTCATCGTGTGTAGAGCTTTGTGGAGGAAGGGAATTCCAAGGTTGAGCAGGCCGGGCATGACGCGCTCGCTGAGTGTCTCATCTCGTCCTGCAAAATGATGGGTTAGCAACACACTCCTCAAAGCGAATAGGACAGTGGACTTACCAAATCCATGCAACGACCGCCTAAAGAAGGCTTGGATTGCAATCACCTGGTGCATCTCCCATGGCGCCAACAGGTGATCCATCAAAGAGTGGTGAAGTACGGCAAGTTTTGCGTAGGATTCGATATAATATTCGCGCCCCCTGTCCTTATCGACGTACATTTCCTGGCAGGCTTTTCGAATGATCTCAAAGAGGTAAATACCTTGTTGGATTCGAATTCTTTCGCCCTCAGAAGGGTTCCGTTTTGTCAAAGAGAGTTGAAGAGGGGCGAAATGCTGGTCCCGGCATTCGAAGCATTCACGAAGGTAGACCTCAGTGAGATCCACCACCTTGTGGTGTATTTGCGAAATCTGCATGGCATCGGCTATGTTGGACTTGAGGGAAGGGAGGGAATCCTCCTTGAAGCTCGTGATTGCCCTAAACACATTGGTGATGTGGTTCTCAGTGAGGTTCTCGGGGGTTCCGAGGCTAATGGGGCTGCGTTGAAAGGCGACATGGGCATGGGTGTAAATCGCTTCTGGAAGCTCTCTCTTCAACGCCTTGGTTACCAGATTCTGCTGGTATCGGTGAACCAAGTAGTACAAAGTCGGGTGGGCATGCGCGGCGTTCATCAAAGACGGCATATCCGGAGAGAACTCCAGAATGTCGAGGAGGAGCTCGTTAGGTAGGTCTGTCAACTTGACATGACCATGGACGGGAGCCATCGTAGGGATAAAATGCGAAGCTGGTGCAATCGCTGCCATGGCTGGCATAGCAGAAGGGTATTTAATAGGGAAGAGAAATGATGGTATTGGAGAGAAATGATGGACGAAACGACGGTGGTCGGAACGACGAGGAACGAGAAGATAAGAGAGGGATGCAGGAGCATGAAGCTGTAGAGCAGAGAAGGCGTATAAGAGAGAAGATGCAGAAGTGAGAGGAAATGAAACGAACAAAGAGTGCCAGTCGGGAAAGAGCGTCTTTTTATAGACAAAGGAAGGTAAGCCTTTCATTGTCAAACTCTAGAGTGTATACCTGGAAGGGCCAGAGGGCCATCAATGTGAAATCTACAAAGGTAACAAACGCAGTTATACGGGTTAGCAACAGTTACGGAGAACCATACTGGCAAACTCAATGACGTTGGGCGAAATTCACCGACATTGAATCATTCCGGAAAATTTGACGACAAATCGGAGAAAGGTTCAGACCGCGTGAGACCGGTGACAGTGAAGTGATGGTAAATTCGGCACAAGGAGATCATTTTTTTCTTAGATGACCACCACGAGATTCTATTCTGGACATCTCGGACCGTCAGTCTGGGCCTTTGTCAGTAGGTGCGAAAGAGATTGCCTTAGCCATAGCTCATTTAGACCCTTTGTTCATAGGGTATCCGTGATCCTGAGGATATAACCGTGCGTCCCGTGAACGCTAGAGGGAAGGACCCTAGCGGGTTGTAAAAATAGGCTCAAGCTGTGACATTATACTAACTGACAAAGGTTATTGTGTTTGAGTTATTGGGGTTGCTGGTGCTGGGCAGGGCACCTTGCTGTATGCCACTCACTGCTACCTTGGTCTATGAATGACATTGACAAAAGCTAATCCAAAAACTTTTCAATGACCATTGCGTCCCACATTGAAAAGGAAAGGGATAGTGGTCTGGCCGGAGTCAACGACAGGCAATTCTCCTGGGTCAATTGGGCTTCTCTCATTTCATCATCAGGGTAGTAGTATAGGGTCGGCCAAGGTCAACCAAGGTCAGCCAATGTTAGATGTTTCCCCAGTTAAAATCAGGATTAGCCTTGGCGATTGAATTATTGCATATCTTCTCGTGTTAGTACAGTGACCATTTCGGCCCAGAGACTGAACGTCACGGTATTCGCCGACAACACACTGCCCCATAATAGCTGCATCACCACCACCACCTGCAGCCTTGGCCTGCTAAGCAGAATGACACACCACCCAGAGTCCGCATTGCTGATAAAGGCGTTTCTGATAGAGATAAAGATATACGTATGCATAGAGACAATCACTCACTCCGGCTTTGAGCGAGTGAGTCTGACGGCCTTAACCTGCTCGTAGAGAACAATACCGACGGCGGCCCGAAGCGAGATGGCGTGCCTCAGTAGACTAGTAAATAGTCGATTCTGTATGTCGACTGGCTGGTGCACTTTCTGGTCACAGGGACTTGTGGCTGCAGATCCGGCAGACCGCTTCCGCAGTTGGCGCCGTCCGTCTGGTGGGCGAACTGCCGTCAGCGCATTATCCGCATGCCTCCTTGTCTTGGCTCACCACCAACGCAACCGACCCAGCATTCAGGTTAAACACAACGACCCTGGTGCAGAACTTCAGCCCCCAGTCGCCACGCGGCCAAGCGACCCACGCACACTGGACACTGGGTGCTGCCGAACAGCTTGAACTATCTATCTCGTCAGACCTGTCGTGGCCTGTCAAGGCTCGTCGACAGCGAGACAGCGCCTTGGCTTCCCCTCCATCCCCTCCGTCCCGACGGTTCCTCTGGGGGCCCCCTCGGGTGCCTCTCGGGTCCATCTTCGCCTTGATATCCTTCTGGGGGCCCGTTCTGCAGACCCAAGCTCTCATTACCGGCGTCCCCATGACCCCAGCCTGAACCAGCTAATGGCCCTGCTTACTCCTCTCCACTTGGACCGTATCGGGATAGTTGGACAACTCATGTCGCATATCCCTCTCCTCCTCTTCGTAGCTTCCAGCTGAACTGACCAGTGTCGGGCCATTGTTGTCCAAGCCATGCGTCCCAAAATGGCAATATGAGAAGGCAAAGACAAACACGGCTGGCTGCCACTCCCTTGAGACAATTGCCTCCAGCCTCACCAATTCTCCGACCTGTTTCTCCCTTTTCCCTTCTGCTTCACTGTAAACTCCATCTGTTGCCGGCTTCCTTCGTATCTGTGCCTGTCATCTTTGGCTGAGTATTGGAAGACTTTCAGCACTTGATTCGCAGTCATGGCTGACCAAAGCCGCGCCTTCACCTTCGTCCGCGAGTCCAGTAAGTCCACCCCCCCCACTTGAGTTCCTTCGCGGGGCCGACCATGGCTAATAGAAGCACCCACAGGCTTCTATGACCGCATGTTCTTCATGTTGCATCGACTCGGGATACAGTCGAATATCCTTGTATCAGCCAGTTACGTTCCCACGGACCGAGATCACGGGTCACGGCTCTCCCGCCGTGCAGTTACGGCCGCCCTTCGGACTGTCGTCGAGGCTCACTCAGCTCTCCGCATTGTGGGCATCGTGAGACAGTCGACCGATGACGACAAACACCACTTGCACATTGCCACGTTGCACACCATTGACTTAGACCAGTGTATCGAGTTCGTCGACCATGTCGACAACGCGGGAGCTGAGTTCTTCGAGCAGTTGCACAATAAATGGGAGTGGTTCGAGGAGGAGCCTGATTGTCCGTGGTGGAGAGTATACGTGGTAGGGGGTCGTGACGTTGTCTTCGTTTTGCACCACCTCGTGGCCGACGCCAATTCGGGCATGGTCTTCCACCGAACCTTTCTTCGGAGTCTGAACGCGCTTCCGCCTGGGGAGTTGACATCTGTTGACCCCATTGTCACCGTTCACTCCAATACGCCTGCGCTGTTCCCAGAACCCATGACCCTCTCCAGCCATAAGCCCTCCATTCCAGAGATGCTCTGGGCGCAACTGAAGCGTTCGGTTTTTCGCCTCGCCTTCGGATTCACCCTCCTCTTCAGTTCCTTGCCGTCGGCGAAACCATACTTCACGTCCGTCACGGAAATTGCACCGCCCGAGATGCGTACCGTCACGCATGTGTCCTCGCTTCGAATTCCGGCGCGCGAGATGAGTGCCCTTCTCGCGGCTTGCAAAAGTAATGGGGCCACGTTCACAGCACTCCTCACGGTAGTCCTGCTGGTGACATTTTCTGTTGACCTCTTCCCTTCCGAAAGATTCGGCTGCTCCCGATATGCTTTTGACATACGGCCTTATATCCGAATGCCCAAGCTTGGTGGCATAGCCTCAAACGATGGAGTCATGATGAATGGGGTTTCCGGGGGCTTCCACACCCATTGGCTAGGGAATTACCGAAGAATCATGGCCGGGAAGGGTGATAAAAGTAGGAAGCTGGACGACGTCCCATCCGTCGACGCTGAGGCGACCTGGAAGCTGGCCCGTTGGTATCGACAGTCCATGCAGAAATGTATCCCCAATAGGTTTATGAGATCGTGGATCGCAGGAAGTCTGCTTGGCCCTGATCTTGAAGGCTTTGTGGACCGGGTACTCGGTGAGCTTGGGCGAGTAACCAGTAAGTCTTTCCTGGTGTCGAATTTGGGGGCCTTCACCACCGAAACAAGGGAGGCAAAAGGCGAAGAGGGGAGTCCTCAACAGCAGCGGTGGAGAATTGAGGATGTGCAATTCTCGGCGGGGTCCGTCAATGGCAACGCGGGGAGTCGTGGTTTCGTATTCAACGTTGCAGGGACCAAAGGGGGCGACACGGTAGTCAATGTCTCCTACGAGGAGGGCGTCGTGAGCCGGGAAATGGCAGAGGACTTGCTGAAGTTGACCATGGATAAGATCGAGTCGCTATTGGAGTCGGAAGCAAAACGCAGGACCAGTGAGTTAAGCCGAGACGTGCCCAGGAAGATCTCGGTATGCTAACGCGCGGCATAAGCCGACGATAGCATCTGTTCAGGGGTGGTGGTTGTTAGTGCGTGATGGGCGGTCTACCATTGTACCGTTGTAGTGGAGAGCCGCTATCTGGTGAGATCCAGATTCGAGAGGCCTAGTCAGAGGCCACGGAGAAGAGCGAACTCTTGGATCGCGGCCACTGGCCAGGGGCCTCCTCGGCAATGGACGTGGGAGTGGAGACACTTGTGATGCGATGCGTTTGCAGCTGTTCCAATCACGGCGGCACTGGCGAGGGTGGAGTTTGGGGGATATGACAAGTCGGGACTTGGGTGATGCGTCAAAGGAGGAGGCGAGACCACCAAACGCAGGGAGGAATGCGAGAAGCTGAAGCCAGGCGTCGTGCGGGAGGGCTGTGGAGATTTCGTGGGTGGTGGGTGGTGGATGGTGGGTGATGTGATGCGGCGTGGCAGTACGGCGTGGGCGTGGGCGTGGGTGGCATCGCGGTCTAGACACTTGGCAGTCGAGACATACTTGCTGAGGCCGGCTTCTGAACAGGCCTCTCCTTGACCGCGGATGGAAATGACGCCTGACTGATGGGACTGCGGGTGGTGGACGAGCCCGTGTGAAGCAGGAGGAAGGAAGACGGACGATGAAGCCTCGGTCTGGATTTGGTGGGGAAGGTCACATTCCCGACACTGTCAGCGCTCAGAACGTACAGTAGCAGATTTCTGTTTACCTTCCATGTCGTCTGTCTCTTTTATTTGTCCGTCTGTTTTGTTCATGACACGACCACCGCGGTGATCTGATAACCGTGGTATGAGATGACGATGAGCGGCTCACATGCCCGTCACAGGCTAGAGGAGGTAGTCTAGTAATTAGGACTTGGCATCCAGGTCGAGGAATTATCATGCAATGATTCCGACGACGCGGAGACGCGGACGGCGAGACGCAACTCACTCACCGGCGACCCATGCGCTGGATCATCGTGGCGGTCCTGAGCGGCTGGGCCTGGTGGATTGCATGCTGTTTCCCACTCCGCTTCCCCCGTTCCCCGTTCCGCGTCCTCCGTTCCCACTGCAAGTCATGGATCCCGGTGGACTCTTCTGACAGGATGGAGACGTGAGACGGGGACAGAGACAAATGGAGGACCCGGCCCCTCAACTAACCGGATCCTTGCCCCTTGCATCTTGTCACCACTAGAGTGTCTAGCGGCCCCTCGCCCCCAACCAATAAGGCCAAGTTGAATTGCCTTGCAATTGGCCATCGAGTTCTTTGTTTTTTTCTTTCAACCCCAGTTCGTCGTCGTGCATTGCGCCGCGTTTCTGTGCCTCGTTTCGTTTGCTTGCGCTGCTTACCATATGCGGCGCCTAGTTCGTTGTCCGTTTCGTTTTTTTCCTGTTTTTTTTTTTGCTGTACTGTGCTGTGCCCTCTTGTGCCTTGTTTTTAGCAGACTAGGTGACGCGATATTTTCGTTTCCTTGGTAGCCGATGCTGTTGTTCTTGTTGCTCTGTGTACGAAGTATCCCAAATATCCCTAGAAGCAACAAGTAAGTGGCAAGAAGCGGTTGCTACAGCACTGGCTCGAAACTATCTCCTCGGGTAAAATAGTGACATCGATAGCATAGCACACAGCTCATAGTCGGTGGTTTTAGTACTGGTAAGTGAGAATGGACGTGTCTTTGGCCTGACATTCCCATTCCCCATGCATGCCCTTATCGGCGAGTGACACCTTCGGCTTCGGGCCTTCCATGCCCGGGATCTGGCCGTCGTCATTCGGCACTCCGCACTCCTCGGGCCGTCCTGACGGGGGAGGAGTCGCTCTCTTTCGTCTTTCTGAGCCAGGTCGTCCATGAGGGGGCCTGCCCCTCTTTGACCACAATTAGTCCTATTCGCTGATTGCCACTTTCCCTTGGATAGGTACAGAGCAAGCACTTACTTGCCTGAATTATAGCAACCACGTACGAATAGGTAAGTACCTACGGAGACTTACCTCCTTACCTACTAACCTACCAACCTATCTTGGTAATTACCTTGCCTCCAAGCTAGAGAGGAAGGTGGTTGGGAGTAGAAGGCAAGTACCTACCTACCCAGGGACTGGACGAGGAAGGCGAGGCGGAAGACGGGCAGACACTCAACACCTGCTTCGTACCTGCCCTCCTTCCTCACACCATGCGACTCTCTCATACGACTTCTCCGATGCACTTTTCCCACCTGGCACTCTCTCCCCTCTCTCACTCTCTCCAACGCTGTCACCCTCCGATTTCTCTTCTCCCACCTCCGGCACACCTAGTAGACCGACTTAGGTCCCGCCACCACTATTGATCTCCCCACAGAGGTAGACAAGGTTAGTACCACTACCTGCCAGTAGATAATTATGGTGTGCAGGCTTGGAGCAATGGACTCTTGGTAAGGTAGGTGGGCAGGTATTCCTCTCCGACTCCACCCCGGCAGCTAATGCCCGTACCCAGCCAGCTCCCTAAGGCAGGCAACCTACCTGAAGCTGACGCTCTCTCCCGCACAATAGGTAGCTCATCGCTGCATCGCGCATTCGCTGCATCCTCCCAGAGGGCTCGCTTCACCTGGCATGACCCAGACGTCACCGGCATGACCCAGACGTCACCGGCTGCTGGTCCAGCACCCAGACTACTACGCCGAGGCTATCATATGCCTCCCATTCGCTCCCATTCCCTCGTTTGGTCTCCCGACCTGCGGCTCTGGCGCGGTTCTGAGGCGGCTCTCTGAGGGGTACCTGGTCTCGTCTCTTCTCTCTTTCCCTCTCACTCACTTGCACCTAGAGTCCACGCCCACCTATTCTCTTCAAGGCATCGAGCACCTACCTAGTGGACACGGACCTTTGCCACCCCAACAACCCCGTGGCGATCTCAAGCTCCCGCCCGCTCGCTGCTGGTGATCGTGGGCATATCGGGTTTTCTTTTTTCAGACTGCGGCAGGCAATCCCACGGCCCTGCACACGCCCTATCTGGGTGTCCTTGTCTGTCCGTCCCGTATCGCCAGGGCCTAGACTTTCAGCCGCCCGAGCTTGACCTGTTGTTTGTTGGCCTGTTAGCCGGTTGGTCTGTTGGTCTGGCTACACTATACTGTCCGGGTTGTTGCTGGTCTTGTTGGTCCGACCCGCAGGGAACTGGCGTCAAAGTTCGATTCGCTTCGCGCTCCCGCTGTGCCGCTCCTCCCCGGGCTGCAGCTCCCGCTGCCACTGGGGCCTAAAGCCCAAAGCCACCCCATCGACTTGATCCAGAGGCTAGAGTCGAGTTTAATTTTCGCGGTTTCGGGCCCAAGTCCCAGGCGTACATCAGCTCCAAGGTCCACCCGCCAAGTCGCGGTCGTCACACGATCACGGACACGGTCGCGGCCACGGCCACCGTCTCCGTCCCCAGCTTTTAACTTGTCGTCTGTTGCCGTTGCCGCTGCCGCTCCCACTGCCGCTACCGCTACCGCTACCGCTACCGCTACCGCTACCGCTGTCGTTGCCGGAGACGAAGCCTGCCGGGACACCCTGCCGCTACCGCCGTCACTACCGCCGCCGTAAGAGGCAAATTATGGACAGTGCCTCTTCGATGGCTATTCCTGCAACCATGTCGTCCACTATCACCGGAACTTCCAATGAACCCGATCGTACCACCTCTCAGGGCAGCACCTCTGCCGCTGGCACCGCCTCTTCCGTCGGAGGGGACGCGGACGTGGACGCCGCTGGTGGGAGCATCAAGCGCCGGGCCCCAATTGCTTGCCGAAGGTGGGTTTATTCTCCGTTGCGGCCCCGATCCCTCGACAACTTCCTTGCGGGGGGGCATTCCGCCCTTGCCGAGTCCCCTTGTTGCTGTTGTCCGTGGTGTCTGGCTAATCGCCTATGTGGCCGTACAGATGTCGTCGGATGAGGAGCAAATGCATCCATGATAAGGCGCAGCCGCCATGCAAAGCGTGTAACGAGGCCGGGCTCACTGCTCAGGACTGGTGAGTTGTCCCTGGAATTCCCTTCTAAAGCCAACAGTCCCGCTGAAACCTTCATCATGAAGCATCTTTCCCGTCCGAGGCCAACCGGACAATGACCGTGAGTTCCGCCACCCGCGCATGAGAGCCGACAAGACGACTAGACGCGACCCCGCCAAGGTCCGGAGGGACATTCTGGAAGCTCCTGTTGTACGACCTCCCGGCCAGAAGGTTTCCGATGAATGGGACCGGCTGCCTCCATTGCCAGACCTCATCGACGGCATCCACCGCTTCACTCACCACTACTTCCAACACGGCTTCATTCCAAAGCAGGAGTTTCCTCAACGGCTCCAGAATGACCCTCGCTCTGTGAGCGTCTTCCTTGTCGTCAGCATCCTCAGTATCTCCGCCCGCCTGAGTCCGGCCCTCGCTGCTCGCTATGGATCGGGTCTCAAGGCAGCCGAATTCTTCATGGAGCGCGCAACCTCACTCGCATTCGGCGAGCTCTACCGAGAACCCACCCTCGAGAGATGTCAAGGATTCTATCTGCTGAGTATAGCTCAACAGGGTAGCGGATTAAGAAACATGAGTTACGTGAGTTTTAACAGTCTAAAGAGAGTATGTACTATCATTTCAACCAGCTAACAATATAGATTAACATGGGAGTCTCAATGCGAATGGCTTCTTTAATGCGACTTCACCGAGAGGAGACATACCAGGTTCAAAATACCAGCCCCGATGTCATCATGCGAGCTGAATCTGCCCGGAGGACTTTGGTACGTCAAGTCTATCCTTAAGAGTTTCTCATACATGGTGCTAAACCCGAATCTTTAGTGGATGCTTCACAGCCAGGACCAGCTGCACTCTAGCCCCTATTCTCCCGTTTCCCTAGCCGCATCCGACATCACTGCTCTCCTCCCCTGCGATGAGCAGGACTTTGCCGCTGGTCGTCTACCTCGCTCCCGAGCTGCCCTCGAGGGGACGCCCCCAGCCATCGACAATCCTGCGCTCGTCTTCGACCAAGGCCGTTCCCTATTCGCGTCACTGATACAGGCTCATCACTTCTGGGGCACTGTCAGCCGTCGTGCCGTCAACTTTGCCAGGAGTGCCAGCCCATGGGACCCCACGAGCGAGTTTGCCATACTCACAAAGAAGCTACGTGAGTGGGAGCACGGCCTACCGCAGGAGCATCAATGGAACCACTACATTTTCAAGGAATACAAGGCTAATAGCCAAGACTTGGTATGTCCCTGCACACCTCGCCTTTGTCAAGTACTAACATTGTCAGGCATATCTTGGTGTAACCATGATTCCACGGCTCTGCAATATCGTCTGCCGTCGACCGTACTTGATAGAGTACGCTCGTCCATAGCATTCTACGACGATCCCTTCGCTAACTCTTTGCTAGCTTCTTAACCATTGATTCTAAAGATGAACAGAGACAGTACTACTTCTCCAACCTCTCTCTAGAACTCTTCCACAACGTCCGCCGTCTCTTTGATCAAATCGATGCCCAGTTCACCGGTCGCAGTCCCGACGAGAGTGTTGGCGCTCAGATGGCTGCTTTTTGTGTCTACAGCTGTGGGCTTTTCTCTACCTACCTCTGTCGTTACCCCAACAGTCAGTCTCTTTCTCCCCTAATTTGACCTCTGAGTACCCTCAAACTCCGAACCTCATGCTAAGCTCACTTCTTAGTCTGTCCTGACCCAATAATTACCCGTGATGGGCCCATGATGCTTCATCGCACTCTCGCCATCCTCATCGAGTGTAAAGGGGTCTGGCCTCTAGCCGCACGCTGGGTCGACGCCCTGGAACGGTTCGCTCACGACCCCACTGACTCCCTAACAGCTGAGAATAGCATGGCCGATGGCAGGGATCCTTTCCTCAACCCAGTCGTGCCTCTAAACGCCTCTGTCCTTCATCCCACTTCCTCAGTCCCGTCACCATCTTCCTCTTCTACGTATGGCCATACTCGGGGCTCCTTCGATGCCGCCCAATCCTCGTCCTCCACCCTTCAGTCACCCGCCTCACATGAGCTCATGACGCCCCTCACAACGCCAAATACTCATATCATATCTTCACATTTCACCCAGCAACAGCAGCATCAACACCACCAACCCCTCGCCGTCTCAGACGCCCAGGCTTTCCCGCAACAACAACTTCCTGCTCACCTCTACATGACCCCTGACAACCCTAATTCCGGGAACTCCAACACCCTGGGCATGCTCATCGACGCCTTTGATCCCCAGCAAAACGCGTACAGCCTTGCTAGCAGCAACCCTATTGGCGCGTCTGCACCGACCGCCGCCAACCTATACCCCTCCGCCGACGGGTTCGAGGGCGAATTGCAGTTCTACATCAACGGGCCCCAGGATTGGATGCCTCCCACCGGGGTCTTCGACGGCTACAGCTAGCGATTACTCCCACGCTATCGCCTGAAACAGGCTTATGTATCTATAATCACGTTGATGTTTTATGCCCTTTCTATTTTGCGACTTATCATCACCGTCTTGTCACGAGTGACGGCGTTGTCATTTATTGTCCTATTTTCCTTATATTCTCTATCTTGCCCTTGTCTTTCTTCTTCATTTTCAGGGCCCTGCTTTCGAAGCAATACGGCGTGGCGAGTTTGGAGGCAAAAAGAAAAAGTGGGCCGGCAAGCAACGGTTGTGGGTTTCGCCGTCTTACGAGATAGCTGGAGCCGTTCTTTGGTTTTTTTTTTTGTACAGATACGATATTAAACGTGGATAGCGAACGGCTTGGGGGAGATACCATGGATAGAAGAAGCTTGGTCTGGAGGTGACAAAACATCCGAGGAAATTTATATGACTCACTATCACACCCTATTATCGTCACGATCATGTCACCGCAGATGGAATTGCACAGATAAAGACATGTAGTGGTCAACTGGTTTTGCGCCACTGACTACCGCTGACTATCGTGACTTGAACGAGTTCACTTGATACTCCAGTCCGATGCGCATCGTCCACTTTCTCTCGTTTCTCGTCTGTCACTTCTCCCTCACTCTGATTCTCTAAATAAAACCCCCTACACGCTCCTGGATATGGTATTCTTCTCGTTTCCACTCGTCTCTCTCGTCTGTGCGACCGAATTCCTCACACGCGGGGAATATCCGAGCACGCCGTCTCCAGGTTGTCCCAATCACTTGAAAGGGAATCCAAGAACGACTCCTGATGGGGCGCAAGGCGACAAAAAAAACAAGACAAAAATGAACCGACCGCCTTGACTCCCCGAGCCTCTACATGAATTTTGAATCGCCGCCGCTGTTCATCCGCGCGGGGCATACATGACTTCTCTATTCCTTCGTTGCGTCTCTGACAAATAGTAGAAAAGGGGACCGTGTTGTGATGTGATGTGATGTGAAGTGATGGGGGGGGAGTGGGGGAGGGGAAGTGAATACATATATGATTGGGATAGGGGCAATGCTGATGAATGATGATGTGAAGGGTCGTGAGGGGGTATTTCAATTACTGTAGTGTCGTATGGGGATCTATGTACATGGAGGCGTCGTGGGGATCGTGTTATGTTGTGGCAGGGGACGGGGATGGGGGAGGGGACGGGATCCTTTGGCTGGGGCTTGCCAGACTTGGCACTTCGTCTGTGTCAGTGTCTGGGTTCCCAGCTTTCTTCATGACTCGTTTGGTCATGTCGCGACGGTGCGTGGGGAGGCTTCAACGCGTTTCGACCACGCTCAGTTCTGGGCCATGACGGTCTGGCTGCCACCCAACTGGCGTTTGACTTGCTCACGAGCCCAGCGAGCCGTGTCGACGGTTCGGGGCTGGAACTCTCGGTTGGTCTTTGTCTCCTTAATCATGGCGGTGAGCCACTCCTGGCGGAAGGCTTCGATAAGCTCGCCATTGGGATAGGCATCGGCAAGGTCACTACGTAGTACGTTAGTATGGGAGTCCACCTCGTTCCACGATCTCAACTTACCCGATAACGCCCATTGAAGCGCGCATGAGAGACTCGCTACGGTTCAGGTCGTTGGCAATAAGGCCAAGGAGCTGGAAGACCGCTGGAACGTAGGGCTGGAGAGCTTGAGCTGCATAATCGTTAGTACAGATTCCTTAGTTTGGGGTTCAATCATCTTACTCTTCGAGCTAGCCTTCATGGCACCAATAATGCCACCCCAGGCATCCATGATACCTTCGCGCAGAGAGACGACGTAGTCGTACATCTCATAAGGACCTTCAGGAGTAGCGGTGACGATGGAAGCCTGCTCCAAAACCTGGGCCACAACAGACAGATACGTCTCAAAGTGGCCACCAATGGCACCGGCAATATCGCCAAAGCACTGCAGGATAGCAGGCTTGAATTGGTTGGCGAGGGCAGTGCTCTGTTGAAAGTTAGCGATCGGGTCTCGAAACAGGGTATTATGACGAGGCAAGGGGTTGGAGCACGTACCCTGAGGTTGTTCAGGAGGTAGTTCATGAAGTTGTCGCAGTAGGGCTGGCTTCGCTCGCCCAGGGACCTGGTAATGTCACTGACCAGGCCAATAGCCATGGAGCAGAGACTAGGCTCCTCCTGGTTTCCGAGGGCGTTGTACAAGAATGGCGCAAAGGCATCCATGTACTTGACAAAGTCCTCCTCCATCGAGGTAGACAAGCTGCTGATGGTAGCAAAGACAGCGTCGGGGACGCTGGACTTGCCGCCCACACTGTTGAGAATCGAAAGAAGAATCTGCATAATTCGGTCGCCCTGGGGGATGATCTCCTTGTCTAGGCGAGAGATGATGGCCTGCAAAACAGTGCATAGACTATTCTGCATCTCCTCGAGGGTGATCCTATCCTCAACACTGACAACCTGGCTTTGCATAGGCACAGTCTCCTCCAGACGCTTGATGATGACGTCCGAGAGTGAAGCAATGGGCTGCAGACTCTCCGAGGCAGCATTTTGGACGAAGACGTTGAGGACCTCGTACGAGGCAGTTCGAACCGAGGTGTCGGCATCAGTTCGGGCCGTAACATCGAGCAGAGAGCTGACAGCTTGGTTGAAGTGGGGAGTAATGGGGTTGGTGGAGGCACCAAACTCGCCGGCGAAGCGCTCAGCCAGGTTCATCAGGGCCCAGCAACAAGAAGGAGCCATCTTGGCGTTGCTGAGAAGCCCCTTGAAGAGGGATTCAATGAGTGTGGGGAGGTGAGTCTCGGGGTCGATGGCCTCAGAGCAAGCCTCGGTGATGCGGCCCAGGGCATACGCGGTCGAATCTCGGACATGGAGGGACTGGTCGTCCATCATAGTAATGAGGATAGGGAGAGCTTGCTTGACGATGGGGTCGAGAACCTTCTCATCAGGACCCTCCATGATGGCGCCAAAGGCGGACACGGCAGCATCTCGGTTGTGCCAGTCCTCGGAGCGGAGGTTGCCTTCGACGAACTGTAGAACAGGAGTGATGATGGTAGCACCGACTGCCTGGGCGTACAGCTGCAGGCACTGGTAGGAGGCGCGGGAGAGGTTGTATTCGTCATCCGTGGCGTCCTCGTCCTGCTTGGTCAGGAGTAGCAACAGCACGGGCACCACCTCGTTGGCAGCGACACGGGCGAAGTTGTAAAACGGGCGCATCTGGTCCGAGCTCTCGACCTGAGCGTTGTCGTCCTCGATGGAGATCTCCTCCTCGCAGACGGAGCTCCAGAATTCGACAGCCAGCTTGGCAACATCCTCGTCTGAAGACTTCATTCCAAGGATAGTCAGACCGAACAGCGCTTTCTCCATATAGAATCGCATGTTCTCGTAGTAAAGGGCCATAATTCGGTTGAGGCAACCGAAGGCACCCTGTTGTATCCTGGAGTCATCGGCCTGGGTGGCCTCGCAGACGACCTGCATGATGTAGTTGCGCTCGCCCTCATGCTTGAAGTTGTTGCCGACAAACTCCAGCGAGTCACCGAGGGCGGTGATGGCAGCGAGGCGAACCTCGAGGTTGGTCTCCTCTTTTCGGGCACCCTGAACAACGGCGGTCAGGATGGCATTCGAGTGTGCAACAAGAGCTTGGCGAAGCTCCGCATCTGAACTCTCGCAGATGTAACCGATGGCGGTCAAGGATGACTGCTTCTGGTGATCGACACCCTCGCTGACGTTCTTCACAAGGAAGGGTAGCAAATCGGACCACTGGTTACGGGGCAACTCGATGATGGCGATAGAGGAGATAACCTGAGCGGCAGCGGTGCCGGCCTGGGTGTTGGTGGAGCTCAGGGTCTGCAGGGTGAGCTGCTTGACCTGGGCCTTGGTCTCGTCATCTGTTTGTTGCAGCCATTTTGACTGGAGCTCTTGCAGACGAGCGGCGTCTCGGGCTGTGAAGGCGTTCTTGAGGGCAATACCGGCGGCGGCTCGAATGGAACCATCGGCAGAATCGTTTGCAAGTTCTTGGACGAGAGTTGCGAGGTATAGGGGCTGGGCGAGTTGAGGGTTAGCCAAGTTCACGTTGGGCTCAGGGGCGGCGGGCGAAGGGGAGGAGATGAAGGGCACTAGGGGCGGCGTACAAAGTTGCTCTCGGCGGCTTGGTTGAGTTGCTGCTCGGCAGCGTTTCGTAGGTTCGCGTCTGGACGGGAAAGGTCAGCACAAGGCGTTTCTCGATCCCCAGAGGAGGCGAGGGAAGTTGAACGGGGTCGGCATCGTCAATGGGCGGGAGCGAGGGGAGGGGGGACGGGGAAGAGATTTGGCGGAGGCGCTTGGGGGGGGCAAACTCACCGGGCGACAGCGAATTCGCAAGCACCTGGTTTATCTCGGAGCTCGACATGGTGGCAGTATTAAAGGGGAGTCGTCATGCGGCTGTAGCAAAAGGGCAGGTCGAGGGCGACGATGAAGGTCGTTGGAAAGGCGCACGTGTCGACAAGTAAAACTGGTTTGGCGGAGACGCGGGGGTTTTTTTTTCCAACGACGGGGAAGGGACCGTGGAAAGGGAAGTTAGGGGAGGGGGGATGGGGGATGGGGGACCCAGCAGGCGGTGGGTTGGTATAAAAAAGGCCCAAAAACGAGAAGAGGAAGTAGAAAGGGGGGGTGTGTCCGTGTGTGTGAGTGATTCTGAGCTGCCGGATAGTCCGTGAGCCTTGAAGAGTCGAGGTCTTTCTTTGATGCCCGATCGGCAAGGGCGAGTGGTGCAGAGAAGAGAGGCAAGGAAGGGTCAGTTGCACACGGGCACGACAAGACTGGCGGGTTGGAAGAGAAGATGGATGAGAGGAGGATGATGGTTTGTTGTGGGAGGAGGAGGCCGTCTTTTGGTCGCTGAGAGGACGGATGAGGTGGGCGGCGGGGGTGGACCTCTCCAGCCTGCAAACAACAGGTACCAGCACCCGCCGACCGCCTAGAGGTGGTTCGCTGCCCGCTACCGACAGCTAAGTTACCCACTGTCCGCGTCCACTGCTGCTGCACGTAAGGACCCTACGGACCCGACCGCAGCCAATCTGGCACTGTGCTGCACGGAGCAAGTGCTTGAAGCCCTCGACGATGATGCATGACTCTCTCCCCGGTTTGCTACTCTTTATTGTTTCCAGACCTTAATAGCGCGTGACTCGCTGTGCTTAATGAAAAGGAACCAGCATCCGAGACAAAGAAAAACAAGTCCAACACTCATTCTTCGGGGACAAGATGGCGCCAGAGGAGGGGGAGCAGAAAGAAGGCCAAGTCGACCGCCACACGCACAACGATGCATCCCCCCCACACCAGTCACAATTCAGGTGTGCTGTGCAGCAGTACAGGCAGCCTCACGTCCCGTTTTTGCCTCTGTCGAGTCCCTCACACGGCGGGACGACGGTTTTTCCCCTCCACAGCTCCACACATCTTGTCGAATCACAGACCTAGGGAATCGCCCCGGCCGAACCTCGCTTAACGCCTCCTGGCAAACCACCTCTGCACATCGTGCGCGTACAGTGCCGTGCATAAACCACGGCCGTCGAGGGAGGCCGTGAAGCTGGGGCCCAGCGCCAAGCGCACACAGTGCGAAATTCCGTCGAACCCCCCATTCCATTCCAGCAGCGCCTGCTGTCCCCTGATTTCCCGTCGACGGGCGCACGTTCTTCACAGGCACAGGCACAGACAGAATCTAGAAACATGGAGATGCCCAAACAGGGTTTCCTTGCCCTCCGATACTCTATCTGAAGCGTATCTGCGACGGACAAACTCGTTCCAGCTATCTACTTGCTTTCAACTTCAGGAATCCTCTCCTCTCGCCAACAGCATCTCACTCTGCCTTCTTTGCCCTCTCCTCCGCGTTCGTCGACTGCAAGCCCCCCCCCCCCTCCCTCTTTGACTCACAGCCTTTCCACCGCCTTTGCTCCCCAACTAAACCCCTTCTCGTTGTTTTGCAATCGTCTCCCTCCAAAAGTAAACAAGTCTCCCAGGGCAATCATCCCCGCGCCCCCACCCTTCCCTGGCAACCGCCGCATCGTTGCCCGCCGACCTTTCCACGCTGGGCCACGCGCTCGTCGACCTCATTAAAAAGAAGCCCACGATCAAGACGATGCCTGTTGGGCTGCAAGGCCTAGGTGGAGGTGCCAATTTTCGTCAGTGGCCGCTGGCGTCCCAAGGCTCTTCCCACACGTCACGGCTTGTTCGAATTGGGTCCATGATATTCCATCTCATTCTTCTTCCATTCGGACTTGGGATTCCTCATATTCATCTACGGGATCCCCCGCAAGCCCTCGCTTCAAACAACATGCCAAACATGAACGTATCAGTTTCCACACTGAACCAGATGTGAAACTACGTAGTTTTTTCCCATTTCCCTGCAATGCATAATCCCTCGAAATAATGGTCAACAAACGACTCAACAACTTCAACCAACTATTCATCCATCTTCTGTGATCCCCGCATGTTCGTCATGGCCAGGACTGGCTTTTTGGTGTGTCTCGGCCCTTGGACACTTTTTGTTCCCTATCCCTTCATCTAGAAACGGACCCACCACCCACTGTTACTCTGTACACTTGCTTGCCTTTCACATGCCAATCGCCTTCTCCTCCAAGATGCTTACCACAGTCGAAGGCCCGGTCCCATTGGTTCCGTTGGTTCCGTTCAGGTCAAGGTGCTGATCCACGACTTCCACCGGCGCCTTGGGAGTGAAGGGGCTGCCAGGACGGCTGGTGGCAAACTGGAATTCCCATGTCAGCATATTATGTCAGGAAACGAGAAGATAATAGGGAATACATACGTTGGTGGCAGCACTCAGGAGAGCAACCAGAGAGCTCTGGACCACATCCTCGTGGATGCCTACGCCCCAAACTCGCTGCTTGCCTTCGTTGGTCGTGCACTCGATGTACGTCGCTGCCTTGACATCTCGACCCTCGCCGATGGCATGCTCCTTATAATCTCGCACATCCAGATTCACGCCCACATTTCGGAGGGCGTTGGCCAGACTGGAGATGGGACCGTTGCCACGGCCGTGCAGCTTGTACTCCTTGCCGTCAATCGACAAGACTCCGTCAAAAACCCGCTTGAGGTTCTTGGTATCCTGGGTCTTGCCCGGAACGGGGGGAGCAGGCGACCTCGCCCGGTCAGGGGTAATGCTGTAGTCAACGAGGGTGAACCGAGGGTTCTCCTGGACGAAGTAAGTCTGCTCGAACAGGTCCGTGATCTCATTTGACAAGAGCTCTCGGCCAAGCTCGTCGGCCTTGTTCTGAACGACGCTCGAGAAGGCAACCTGGAGGCCACGAGGGAGATCCAGAGAGAGCTTGCGGAGAATAATCCAGGCGGCACCGCCCTTGCCACTCTGGGAGTTGACGCGGATGACGGCCTCGTAAGTGCGACCAATATCCGCGGGGTCCAAGGGGAGGTAAGGAACCCTCCACTTGTCCTCGTACTTGAGACCGCTCGACTCTCGTTGCTGGAAGCCCTTCTTGATGGCGTCCTGGTGAGAGCCGCTGAAGGCGCAAACAACCAGAGAACCGCCGTAGGGGGCACGGGGGTGGATGGGGATCTTGTTGCACACCTCGACCGTGTCAATGATGCGCTCCAAGTCGGAGAAGTCAATGTTGGGGTGGATGCCCTGTGTGTACAAGTTGAGACCCAGGGTCACCAGGTCGACGTTGCCAGTACGCTCGCCGTTTCCGAAGAGACAGCCCTCGACTCGGTCGGCGCCAGCCATCTGAGCCAACTCGGCAGCAGCGACAGCACAGCCTCTGTCGTTGTGAGGGTGCAGGGAGACGGCAATCTTCTCGCGCTCGGTGATGTGGCGGCAGAAGTACTCGATCTGGTCGGCGTAGACGTTGGGGGTGGACATC
This sequence comes from Neonectria punicea, assembly GCA_037954315.1. Classification (NCBI taxonomy): domain Eukaryota; kingdom Fungi; phylum Ascomycota; class Sordariomycetes; order Hypocreales; family Nectriaceae; genus Neonectria; species Neonectria punicea. The sequence goes on from JAZAVJ010000132.1 coordinate 84,262, forward strand.
TCGACGGTGGCGGGCAGGTTGAAGATGATAGGGTTCTCGACGCTGGGCTCCCAGGCGGCCTTGACGGCCTCGCAGACCTTGATGACGAAGTCGGGCGCCGAGTCGGAGAAGGTCTCGGGGCTGAACTCGAAGGCCCATTCGGTGGCTTGCTGTTCGGGGTCGTCCTTGGTCAGGGAGCGGACCAGCTTGGCGCAGCGGGCCGCCAGCTCGAGGGTCTGCTCCTCGGTGAAGTTGAAGACGACTTGTCGGAAGCACTCGCTCGTGGCGAGGTAGATGTGAATGATGGCCTTCTTGGCGCCCTTCATGGACTCGACGGTGCGCTTGATGAGGTCCTCGCGGCAGGGCGAGAGGACCTGCAGCCAAACGTCGTCGGGGACCACGCCAGGGGTCTCGATGAGGCGGCGCGTGAAGTCGAAGTCGGTCTGGGAGGCGGAGGGGAACGAGACCTCGATCTCCTTGTATCCAAGCTCGGTGAGCATCTTGAAGTATCGCCACTTCTCGTCGCCGTTCTGGGAAAAAGCACATGTGTTAGACTAGAGCACGTCGACGGGGAAAGACAGCGGCGGGGCGACATGCCATGGGATCAACCAGACTCTGGTTTCCATCGCGGAGATCGGTCGACAGCCATCGCGGGGCCTTGTCGACGGTCTTGGAGGGCCATTGTCGATCCGGCAGGTTCAGAGTCGGATACGGCTTGTATTTGGTGGACGGATCCTTGAGCCTGGCACAATGACGTGGTGTTAGTCAAGCGTTGGCATTCCACGACAGAGGGGAGCCTCCGTTCGGCGCGTCCCCAAGCTTCCACGGACCACAGTCCCAGGGCACATTGAGGGCGCGAGCAGAGCATTCGTTAGGTTTTTGACTCACATCACCATCTTGACAGAATGCGGGGCAGACACACGATGGAGTCTGGGGGTGGTTTGGCAGAAAGGAGGGGTGATGTTTTTTTGTAGGAGGGGGAAGACGTCAAAGAGGAAGCGAATTGGAAGATCGGGGAAGTATACGAGAGAAGGGTCCGAGGGGGAAAGGAAGGCGCGTCTTGCTCTTGATATATGTATGAGTGAGGAAAAAAGAAGGATCCCTGATGAGAAGGATTCCCCAGCAAGTAACGATACAGAAAAGATGTCAAGAGTCACAATTCGCGGCACGACTTTGAGTCACTCCAACCCGAGCCTACCCAGCACCAGCCGATGGACACAAAAGAAGCCCCGAAAGCCGCAGCCCGCAGCCCGCCACTGGTGAGAGTACCCGCCCGCTTTCTTAAATTTTTTTTTCTCTCGCTTCCTTTGCATTCCCGGACCGGCACTTCGCAGCAAATGGAGAGTGGGGCACATATGTACTGTACTCTTCGACTGGGCGCGCCCTGCGCCCTGCTTCCTGTGATTGATTCCCCCACATAGGTAGGTAGGTATTCCCTCGTCCAGTGTCACTGTCAGTTTCAGTTTCGGTACCCCGATTCATACGGCGGAACTACCCATCCAATAACCTAGTTATTCAGTTTACTCCGTACGAATACTCACTGTCCGTACGAGCACTCCTTCCGACCTCGTTTCTGTCCGTGGAGAGGGCGCGGGGTCGGCGAGGTGGGGCGCGCTAACCGCTCTTGTCCGGCTGCAGAGTGCAAGACAGCCCTCGGCGAATACGGCGTCCCGACCACGGAGTATGAGGTCACCGGTCGTCCACAGCGCCCAATCACCAGGACCTTTCTTCACATCAGGCTTCAGGTTCGTCTTCTCGTCATAACTCGTGATTCATTGTCCTCATCCGTCCATACAACGAATTTAGTCCAAAGCATCTACATACATCCAAGCCAATCCCATCCATCCAAGTTGATTTCCCACGCCATATGTCGACAGATTTCATTATTCATACTCCACGCATCCTGATTCCTCCTGTAACGCAAAGGAAGGACTCTGATTCCAACCCCAACCGCACCAAATCAGTCTCCCAAAGTCCAGAACGCTCGCCACCTCATCCCCAAACAACAGCAACATCAACCAGATCATGTAATCCAAGAACCTCACACGAGGTGTCCGTAATCCAACAGGTGCTGTTGTCCTCTTTCTAACTCGCAACGTATAATGGTATGGTCTTCTTGCCTGACAACGCCAAACAAAGGAGGGCAAGCAACGGAAACCGGCGCAAACAGGCGTCCGTAATCCTTCATCGGAGATAGCCTCGAGGCGGCGCGCGGCCCTCAAACATGAGATCGCGCTCCGTCATTTCGTCCCATCGAGAAGCGGGATGTCTGTGGCGGGTGCGTTCCCAATCTTCTTGGTATTCTCGCTCCCACTCGAGATCGCGAGTGCGCTGCTTGCGAGCTCGGCGGATCTCGTCCGAGATGTCAACCAGGTGAAGAACATCATCCTATGTGGCAGTTAGAACTCGGCCCCACTATATCAAGTTGAGGGCAAACTTACGTATTTCAGGTAGTCCATGATGTAGAAGAACTGGTTCGTCTCCTCGTAGTCATAGCCCAGCTCCTCAATTGCCTCCCGCAGGACCAAATCCTTGGTGATCTCAGTCCACATGTCCTTGGGCGGTGGGGGAGGTCGCGAAACCCGTCGATCCGTGATCTTTTCGATATCAATCTCCCTCTCGCGATCGTACACCGAAACGTTGACACGGTCGCGGCTTGGTGGGGGAGACGGCTCCCTTGGAGCCGGAGCTGGGGTAGGAGCGCCGTCCCTCTCGGGGATGAACTGGGTTCTGCGGACACCGCTGTACTTAGTCCAGGTGGTGTCGGTGGCTCCACCACCAACACCGTCCATGCGAATGCGCTCAGTGCCAGGCGGGACGTCCACGATAGCCCAGTCCTTAGTGGCACCACCCCAGGCTTCGCCCATACGGCCGCGCGAGTCGACCTTGGATGTGAGGTAATCCCCTTCCTCGTTGACGGCATTAGGGGTAGGAATCGGGGCTGCTGAGTGTGCACGGCGTCGACCCTGGTGGTCATCCATCCTCAGACGTTCGGTGTCTCGTCGAATCACTAGGTCGTCATCATGGTAATGAGAGCGTCGCTCACGGCTCCTAGATCGAGTGCGAGTCGTCCGCTGGATATCCACCTCGGTCTTGTTCTTGGACAAGGAAATGTCGATGTCTGTCTCACGCTCTCTCACCCGGGAAGGTGCACGGGGAGCTGGTGGTGGAGGCGGAGGCGGAGTAGGAGGCCTGGCCCTGACGACTCCTGTTGATACATTAGCTTCAGTTTTAGAGACAGGTTTATGATTGTTCTTACCGTGGTCAACATCTCGCCAGTGCGTGATGACTTCTCTCTCAATGGTGGGCCCGCGAATAACCTGCGGGGGAGGAGGAGGGGGGGTAGGCTCAGGCCTGGGTGGAGGTGAAGGGACATTTTCACGCTCAACGATACGAGTGCGGATGCGCTCACGCTCGTGGTCATGCTCGACTGGAGAGGGCGATCGTCGGGGTCTCTCGACGTATCTCACAACGCGAGGAGACGGAGATCGCTTGCGGGAGGGCTCCCTGATGCGCTCGCGCTCAACGACCCTTGTGCGGGAACGCTCGTGCTCATGATCATGGATGGTAGGGGAGACGCTCCGGGGCCTCCGAATAATACGCTCTTCTCGCACCCGCACAGGACTGGGACTTCTGGGGTGGTGTCGGTCGACGATCTCGACCTGTCTCTGACGAAGGACCATGGGGCCAGCTTCACTGCGACGACCATCGTCTCGTAGGAAGGCAGGGGGGGCACGTTCTTCTCTGGCGGGGGGGCTGATGGTGACAGTACGGCGACGAACGTCGACCTCGTCGAGCTCGGGCGCCGAGCGACGAGGAGGAGCAGTGTAGTAATCCCGCTCCTCGAAATCGGTGGCTCTGATGCCGCGTGAGGACATGGCGGATGGCTGGATAAAATCCGGGCTTCAGTTGTGATGTCTTGGTGGCCGCGATAGCGATAGAGGGGAAGGGAACCAGCAGTCAGCCCGGTAGTTTGGTGACGTAACTGGAAGTGCTGGGCAGTCGGGGGAGCGAAGCGGGGTCGGTAACTCGGCGGGTGAGCTTCAGCCTCGGTGCGAGGGGCAGCGATCAAGAGGGTTGAGGACGCTGGCGAACCCGAGAATGCGATGCGGTGCGATGGTGTTGAGGGGAAAAGCGAAGAAGTGTGCAGATCAAGAAGGAGCCAAGATTGACAGTGGTTTTGAGGGTTGGGTGGATTTAATGGCGCGCGAGCTGGCCGCCGCAAGAATCAGGATGGGCAAAAGGTCGGGCAAGGGCAAGCAAAAACGTCGTCATCCGACAGCAATGGTGAAAGGACCCCCCGGCCAGGAATAGAGTCAGCCGCGAGCCTAGAGGAGGAGGGGCTGGGCAACTGGGCAACTGGGCAACTGGGCCAGCAGCAGGTGGGCTAGAGCGGGGAATGGAGGGTCGGTGGTCTAGTGACGACTTTGTTGACGACGGGAGGGACGGAGGGACGGAGTGTGTGGGAACGGTCCGCTGGGTGGGCGGGAAGCGACAGATGGATGGATGGATGGATGGAGAGTTTTCCTTTTGTCTTTCTCGAAGGAGAGATCGACGGCAGTTGTTGAGAATGACGGAGAGAGGAGAGGGAGTGGGAGACGTGAGGTGACAGAAGAGGAGAGGAAGACGAGAGGGAGCCTGGAGGGAGAGGAGGAGATGGAGGCGGCACCTGGACCGGGAGGGTCAGAGGGTTTTTGATGGCGGCGATTGCGTCGCAGCGACTCTGAAGGGAGGGAGAGGGAAAGGCTTTTGGGGGCTGCTGCATGGGCGGCATCGCATCCATTGCCGCCGTGACAAAAGCCTAGACTACTTACATATTCGTACCAACTACCAACTACCAGCTGCCATCTGCAACTCGCCTTTCCATGCCTTGCCATGCCATACCCTGCCCTGTCCTGCCTTGTCCTGCCCTGCCACACACATTAAATCGGGCTCTTCTGGCAGATAGCCTCTACCAACCCGTCTCACCATCGACTTGCAAGGGTGCCATGGCGGCCCAATGAGCCGGCGTCGTCGCCCACGCGAACGCCGTGATGGGGGGTCAGTCGCGCAGCCCGGCAGAACATGAGACCATCCAGCCTGACGACGCCTGTTGCGACCAGTCGTCCTCCCGGCCCTCTACTCAGTCAGTCTCTGCGTGAGTCTCCCAGAGGCTTTTCGGAAACCAGGACAGCGGACAGTTCAGTGAGTAGCTACATCATGCATCTTCTGGACGTACCGGCACTTCATGTTTCGTTGCATGAATGGACGGATGGATGTTCTGCCAACTCTTTCTTGGTTGAAAAAAAATGCCCGGCTTTTTGGCTGGGACCCCGCGACTGCAATCCCAGCTTCGAGATCCAGGTGTGGATATCCATTGACGCAATGGTGCAGCAGCTCACACAGCCCATTGCCCACTGGCACACCACAAGGACCACCACCACAGCCCACCAACCCACATCAGCTTCCTCTGACTCCCTTGTCTCACTCGGTCTTCTCTCGCCGCCATGGCCTCTCGGGAGTCTTGTCCTTGGCTTGTCCTGTCCTGTCCGTCCTGTCTCGTCCTGTTCTGTCTTCTATGCTTGACTGGACCCTCTTGGGTTGGTTGTCGAGTGACAGGCAGAAAGCCGCCCATGGCATGGCCCCAACCCCGTAGCGTATCTACACCCCACTATAGCAGGCTCCGCTAGGCTGCTTGCCCTCAACCGCCAGGCTTTGGCTCTCGGTGTGAGCCGCCTGCACAGCATTGGATCTGCCAGCGCTTTCAAGGGCTGCGCAATGGGGACTGGCCGGCCGTCAAAATCTCTCTTCGCGGCGCCAATATGCAAAACATCGCCCATCAGCATTCCCCCGAGGAGTTTGTCGGGCACTGAACGACGCCGACTGGGCATTCAGAGCAACTGTCGATCGCTTTGGGTACCGTCCCCGAGCCCCGGGAAGTGGACGGGAGACGGGGATGTTGCTGGTATCGAAGCAGCCCGACCGTGGGGTTCGAGGAGCCACTGTTGCCACTATGAGAGCCCGATGAGTCGGGTTCGCAGCGGTTCTTCCTGCAATTTGCACATAACTACAGATTATGCCGTCCATCATTTCCATCGTCCAGGGCCGCCGCCATCCTCCACAGTGCTAGTCCTCGCTGTCACATGCAACCAGGGTTCCATGAGTGGTGTGCATTGCTGACCTGCTGTAGCGCAGCCTAACAGAGGCAAACATTCGGATAGGGCTGTGCGTCTTGGGCGGCCTACGGTGTTTTCCGTGACTCAGCATCGGTTCCTTCTGGTGTCTTCTCCCTTTCGACGAAATCCGGTAACTTGCCGTCCATTCCATGCGATGATAGAATGTGCAAGAAACAGGGTTTTTTACAGTTCCATTGGGACCCAACGGGACGGGACGAAGCCGTGGTGCGTGCACCCCTAAACTTGGAAGTTCACTGTCCAGGCTGCCGCTTTGGGTACTATGTTGCCGTCCACAGCAGCGCCGTGCAGCCCACCTAATACTTTAAGTGGGAAGATACCCTACACCATCGTGCCTTGCACTTTGGAAATGTTACCTCGCACGACGCATTCGATGTGAGCAGGTTCTAGCTTGCCTAAGAATATCTCTTCAGGAGCTCAACGGTGCTAAACGCGTCATGGTTATCCGGCTTGAATACTCGAAGCATTCTAGAACCGTTAAGAATGAATTGAGGCTGTCCACTTAATTTGCTCGTGATGACCGGACTGCTTTGCACATCTTCGTTCTTAACGTCCTCACCATTATGAACTAGCCAACCCATCGCAGGGAATAAGCAGAGTCATCAACTCGCGTGTCTCAATCCTTTCGCCCTATTACTAGACACTCTATGGAAGAGACAAAGGCAAGATCAATAGATATCTATGAGCTGCTATAGAAGCGAGCCTAAGGGGAACGAAAACAGCTCACCAAATGGGACGACGTCATTCTCACACCTCGTTTCCTAGATTCGTAACTTGGAAACTCCAGAACCTGAATTCACTGCGGTCTGGGGGGATGGATACGAATGGAGAAAATCAGGGTTGCCCATTTAGACCTGTTCGTTGCACAGATATAGACCAGGGCAACGATATTACGATACAAACACGTTACTAAAAAAAAAAAAGCAATGCTAACCGCTAAACTCTAGTTCACGTCATCGTGCGGCGTCTGCAATGCAACGGAATAGATCTAAGACATATGTCCTTCTGTGCTCGGTCTACGCAGTCTCCTAGTGTGATGAGCCTGAGTCGGAGAGCAAGGGAAGCTGGTGACTGGATGGAGGATATATGTTGGTGCGTGGCGTATGCGTTATTGATATCAAAGGTAGGGTGATGAGCAGATTCCAAACCTTCTCGCCGGGAGAAAGATCTGATCAAGGACGCTGTCGCCGCCAGGACAGCTGCCTCGGAGCTGAGGACTATGCAGAGCTGACGAGTCCCTTTGGACTCTTCTGGCTCATGACACCCAGTCATCAATAACATTCCACCCACAGCGATAGGGAGTACAGGACCTGCGAAGATAAAAGCAGAGATATCTTTAGTAGTAGGAGCAACAACATTCTAACTACATAGGCCGAAGGCACTGGAAGCTACTGCACTGCGATTGACAAGGATTATATTTCGGACGCTTTATTCCATCTCTGCATATTTGACTGAGACAACAATTTGGAGAGGAAAGATACCATTTAGTATTCTAAGACAACATGAATATGGTCTGTAGTGAGAAACATCACGGCAATATGTTAAATCCTAAATGAGACAGATACAACGTTCACATTCAACGCAATTGGGGACATAAGGTGACGAAGAACAATCTACATCGGTGAATGATAGTCCCTTCGAATTTGATGCACATGAGAGAACCACGGTACTGTCCAATACCTTGATGGAATGACAAGGAAGTTGAGTTCAGATCAGTGACTGCTTGAGTAGGTAGAATACGCAGGTCCCCGGCACTATGCTTCCCGTTGTCATTAAACCTCTCTCTGCATAAGTCTTAGCAGGCACCGTTTAATCGATTCACCATGCCCGTATACGCATCTCGATGGTTAACACCAATGGAGTCTGAAACTAGATATCTCAGATGTCCGGAGTCAGCTTTGACTCCGCGCCTGGCTCATACCAATCTACCAACGTACACTCTTCCTTCTCCTCAAGCTTCCTCTTCACAAATTCCTCCATAGCATCGACCTGATCCGGCGACAGCAGCTTCAGTCTCTCTTTGAAATCGCCGCTCTCGCTCTTACTGCCAGAAAATCCCGTCAAATGCCCAAGTCCTCCGTGCCGCATACGTTAGCCAGAAGCGACCCGACCCCCAGCTCTCACGCATGCGTGTGGACAAGATCTCCGATTCCTTCAAGAGACCCTGTTCAATGAATTCCTTCTCCTTTCCTTCGAGGGCGCGGAGGAACGTGGCCAATATTGGTTCATATTTCGCTGCCCAGTCGTCCAGGCCCGCCTCCCAATCTTCAGGAGCCTTGAAAAGGAGCCACAAGGGAGGACTGAATGAAACTCAGCCCGGGTGGCATAGGTGAGCTCCCAGTCAATCACGGCTGCTATCTTGTGGTCTTTGTCCACCAGGACGTTAGCGGGTCGGAGGTCGTCGCACCATAACTTGAAGAGCCCTAGGTCAAACTCGCTATCCGCCAGTCGGGGCTCTGAGGCCAGCTTTCGGAACAGTTGTCTGAAATATTTGTGAGCTGGTGCGTGCTCAGTTGTATTCTGGGAATTGAATAGATCCGGTTTTCTGACCTGGCAATATACTTCTTCCTGCAATCGTCGGCTGAATGGACGGCCTGGTTGCGCTGAAATGAACGCTGTTGGAGGTACATATTAGCCAAGGCAGAGTAGTACTTGGAGGAACTTGTGAATGTCGTAGTGGTGGAGGGCAGCTCGAAATATGGAACACGCCCAAAGTTTCCAAGCTGAGCAATATTCAAGGAGAGCGGTCGTTTTGTGATTTCTGGGTCGTCTTCATCGTCTTGAAAGCCGAGCGATCCTATGGCTGCGAGCTTGAACTTGGACAATTGAAGTAGAACATCAACCATCTGACTGTACATACACCTGAGCTTCTCCTCGTCGAGATCGGAATCTAGTACAGGGGGGCCTTCGTGTGCAAGGCCAGGTGTGTTCAAGACGTCAACGATGTCACCCGCAATTTTACTACCTTTCTAACGATCTCATGATAGAGTTCCTTGTCGTAAAGTCTTTTCTTCCACGCCTCGAACAGCTCATCGCCGTACTTCTAAGCGATGTCATCGTATTCCTCGAATGAGGGAGGCATCTTCGAAGGCTAAGGGGGACAAGATTGATTGCAAAAGGAGTGAGAAAGCCATGATTAGACAGGTGCGGGGAAGGGAAAACGCATGAAGCAAGCACATGGGGAGAGGGAGATTGTTGGCTCCGCGAACCACACGAGATTTATACAGCCACTGACCAAAAGTGAACCCTTGGCATACGATATTCGGACTCAGCTTATGTTGAAACAAAAAACGTTGTGCGGGAGATTCACTATCATGCTCAAGCATCTATGTAATACAAGTATCTTCTTCCCCTCTGCCACGCTTCTTCTGGATACTTCTTGTAAGTTACAAATCGGACACCTTCAACCCCCGACGCTTTCCTCTATCGTAGCTAGCATAGCGATACACTCGGATAATCTGTTGATGTTCCATCGCCCTCTGTAAGTTGTCCCTCGGTATATACATGTGGTACGTTTCCTAGGGCCGTCTGTAGATTGGCGCGTCCCTTGTCTCTGACACGAAAGGGATGCTTCGTCCCTCTGTGAGATGATGAACACCAGATCGAGGTGCCTTTACAGATGGAGACCCAAAGGCCTTGCGCAGCCCAGAACTTTGACGACGAGTCAACTTTCCACCGAAAAGTCTGGTGGCGAGTTGCCAAATGTCCTCGACTGTGGCGCAATCATGGTGTATATACCCAGAGAAGAGTTTGTTGTGTCTTGAGTCTATAACTGCTGCTTGCACTAGAAGTAGGCCGATTGACTCGGTGTCTGTCGCGTAAATATGCTGATGATTACGAGGTCACGGATTCCCTTACATGTCTTATAGATCACGGGCAAGTTCATCGTTAGCTGGAACAGACCACTACTGCTCTTCCTTGTACTGCCATATCCACAGCTAATAGCATCCGATGGACCAGCGCACCTCACCCCTTGCCGGCAGTGCAAGATACCATCGTATTTAAGGGACTCAGTTGAGTGCTGATAAGCATATGGAAGGCTTGGCTTACGAAGTTTAGAAATATCGTGATCATATATGTCATCCTCGCCTTGAATACAGATTGTGCACATAACTGAGTACATTAGTTCTTGCTACTACCTGTGATGCCACAAGGAAACTAGAAAGTACCTGCGTGTAGATCTCTGAACAGTTAGGCAAAGGGTTGCGGTATGCTCGAGTAGGCCGGTAATCATCAATGATAGCTTCAGGAAGTGCGAGAAGTTATGCCAAGATATCCGCACCGGAGTAGACATCAACATACATAGAACCTGGATCAGTCATACTTCCTCTCCCTTAAACTTCCCTCAATTCAAGGTCTTGAAGAATCTCGAAGGATGCTGTGACCACAACATGAACTCTGCTTAGGTGCTACAGTGTGCTTATCGCTTTGTTTAGAAAGCTACCTTACAGCCTAGCTTCGAAAATCTTTGACTCTTCTTAACTAAGAGTTCATCTTCCCGCAGATCATTGAAACGGGTTTATATTTTTCTCATGCACGATAGACGAACATTACCCGGTTGATATTTGGAAACCTGGACTTTTTTGATATTTGCAATTATAAAAACGAGTAGGAGCGTTTCATAACCCTGAAGGGCGTCACAATTTAGAAGCGGAACTAGGATACTGCAAAATCAGACTCGTCACAAACCGCGCTTCGTGTCCTTGGCAGCCAGGCCCGTCAAGCTCGGTTCCGGCTTAGGATAGTCGGGTCGACCACCCAGGATGTTCACGACCTCAGACAAGGCCATCCAGTGGGCGACCTTGGGCCGTCGGTTGGGCCAGTCGGTACCCGTCTCCTCCAACTCCTTCATGGGAGTGAAGACAACCTCGGAGCCCTGGATTCCAATGACAGTCGTACTGTTAGGATCCTTCTTCACATGGTTGTGAGCGTTGGTGCCAAATGTCTCGAGATGCTGGATACACTTGATGGCCAAACGGACGGCCCGGCAGCGATCCATGGGGGAGGGAACGCCACCCTGTTGGACGTGTCCGGGGATGCTCTCTCGGCTCTCAAACCTGTCATGAGCTTCCTCACGGATAATGTCGGCAATGAGTTTGGCATTGTAGACTTTGCTCGCCTTCTCATTGACGAGAATAAGACGACCAGCACGCGACTGGCCCTTGTCGTTCTTGAAAACATTCTTGAGATGGTTCACGTCTGCGTTTAACATCTCCAGGCTGATGCCTTCCTCGGGAATGTAAACCGCCGAAGCACCAACGTCAAGGCCGCTCAGGGTTGCGATATAGCCAGACCTGCCTCCCTGGGTCTCGATCACGAAAACACGGCGACGGGTAGCAGACGCAGACTGCTTGATCTTGTCGCAGTAGTTGACCAGCTCGTTAAGGCAAGTATCAGAGCCGAGTGAGTACTCGGTTCCAGGCACGTTGTTGGAGATGGTGGCTGGAAGTAGGGTCATGGGGATGCAGAGTGAAGGATACTGATCCCGGGCCTTGCGCATTTGGGAGATGGAGTGGAAGGCCTCAAAACCACCCACCAGGAAGAGAGCATCAAGTCGGTACTCCTCAATAAGGTTAGCTATCGACTCCATACCCGACTCCCCAGGGAGTTCTCTGTTGGTTCCAATCTCGGAACCACCCTTGCTGGCCCAGCCATCGACCTCGAGCCAGTCAAAGGTACGAACTGATCCCAAGGGGTCGTCACCGTGATGCCTGGAAAACCCAGCAAAGCCATTGTGGATGGCAATGGGCTCATGACCTCGGGACACGCAGTACGCAACAGCCGCACGGACTGCGGCGTTCATGCCACCAGCAGGGGCACCAACATTGATGAATCCAATCTTCATGCGCTAGGGGGACGTCAATGACTTGCGAAGCGAAAGCGAAAGAGAAACAACTCACATCCTGCTCAGGCAGAATCTTGTCGCCCATCATGACGTTGGTTGTCAGGATATACGAATTCCACTGGTCCTCAAACTCGGAATCTCGGAGGGACATGGCTTTCTCGAAGTCCTTGGAGTCTACGGCTTCGGCAAGCTTCTTGGTTTCGGCAACAGCCTGCATCAAAGGCTTTCGGACAATCTTGTTCTCGTTGATGGCGATGAATGGGGTCTCCGTCTCAGGAGTGGCATCGAGGACAGCCTTGACAGCCTCTACACCCTGTAGGGTGGCCAGCATTCGATCGTACGCTACGGCGGTGCCACCTCGCTGGACATGGCCGAGGGTGGTGATACGGGTATCAAGAGCAAGTCCACCCTCGCTCTTGTCGGCAAGAAGCTTCTTGATCTCTTCGGCAGTGATCTTGGTGCCGTTCTTGTCGCGGGCGCCCTCGGCAACGATCACGATGGTCTTGCGCTTGCCGAGTTTCCGGTGCTACACTACGTTAGCGTGTGGGCAAGTACAGTGATAAATAAGAGTATTGCTAACCCTCCGAACAACGTCCGCCATGTCTTCTTTCCAGTCGTGCTCTCTAGGCCGTTCCGGGATGAAGACAAAGTCGGCTCCAGTGGCAACGCCGGCCATCAGGGCCAGCCAGCCGCAATGCCTTCCCATGACTTCGATGACGAAGGCGCGGGAGTGTGAAGAGGCAGTGGCCTCGATGTAGTCGACCATTTCGCAGATGCGGGCGAGGGCCGAGTAGCAGCCGATGGTGGCATCGGTACCGGTCAAGTCGTTGTCGATGGAGCCGACGAGACCAACAATGTTGAGGTGCTGGTGAGGCTTGACCTGCGCAGCAGTCAACTCGCCGTTGCCCACAAGCTCCTCCAGCAGCGAGGGCCACTCGGAGCGGAATTTGTCGGCACCAGTCAGAGAGCCGTCACCTCCGCAAATGATGAGCGCGTCGATGTCGGAGAGGATCATGTTCTTGGCAGCCGTCAAGCGTCCGGGACGCTCGTAGAAGGCCATGCATCTGGCGGTCCCGATGAGGGTGCCGCCCTCGGACAGCCAGCCGCGGACATCGTCCCACTCCATCTTGCGGATGAAGTCGCCGCCTTGGACGAGGCCCTCGTAGCCCTCGTAGACACAGTAGGCATCGCAGCCCATGTGGATGGTCATGCGAACGACGGCGCGGACGGCAGGGTTCATGCCCGGGGAGTCGCCTCCCGAGGTCATGACGGCGATCTTCTTCTTGGGAGCCATCGTGGAAGCGGCGATGGCAGGTCGGAGAGTCGAGGCGAGGAGAATCGGTCGAGCGGGTTGCCGGAGGAGGAGGAAGGCTGGCCAGAGTTTGTGGAGGAGAATGCGCAACGGCCCGGCTAGGAAATCGAGGGGCCAAGACAGTAGCTGCAGATAAGACACGAAAGGCATTCAGCAGGTCATGATCAAGAGACGAGCGGACGGCCCGGGAAACAGGAGAGGGCGAATAAGAGGCTATTCAAGGGAATCAGGAAAAGACAATATCGTGTCACCTCGCCATCTACGGAAAGGGGGGAATTATTATGGCGCCAGCTTTCACGAGCCAACCTGGACCGGGAGGTGACGCAGATGGGCGCATCAGCACACACGACAGGTCAGGGCAAGGTCAGAGAAAGCTCAGGGCAGGACAGGTCAGGTCAGTGGCAGGTCAGTGGCAGGTCAGTGCAGCGCAGGGGAGAAACATGGGCAGGTACGACAGCCTTGACCGAGAGAGAGACCCAGAAAAGAGGGGAAGCAACTCGGAGCTCTTATCGTTTATCGGCCCGCGCGGGGGAGACCAGGCCCGCCAGGAGGGGATGAATCATGGATCCATGGTTGAGGGCAGACGCCTGAAGAGCTTGTGAGCTTGCCTCCAGCGAGCCTAGGTTCAGCTGCTGCAGCGGGTTACTAAAGGGAATTAACCATTCACCACTGGATAACGACCGCAATCCCCATCTTTACCTAACCTTAGCCTTTTGGTTTTGTCAACATCAACTCCATGCGTGCGACAAATAATGGCTCACTCTCGGAGGTTCTTCGAATGCTGGGAAGCCCGCACCAGGCTCGGGCCTATGAGGGAGCCACTCGCTGCGGCATAATGCGCAAACCACGGTTTGCAGGAGAGGAGACAGACGCTGGTACGAATACTGGGGGCACGGGGCACAGGCTACGCAGACTCCATCGAAGACGTCTGCCGAGACATTACAAAAAGCCTCTTACGGCTGTGGCCAAGTTGTCGAACGGGCTCGTCACAAATTCCATACCATTGCCGACCTGTCATCTCCCTGCGAAGAGATAAGGTCCAAAACTTGGTCTCGAGACGTAGCCATCCACCCAGCCATCTAGCTAGCTAGAGGGCACAGTGGAAGGGCGAGAACTTGCAGAAATGCTCAAGAGTAAACCCCCCTGTAGTAGAGAAGGGCCCCAAGGAAGCCCCATCTGTGCCCTAAGACATGTCATGTTTAGTTGATCGCGGTCCGACCCCATCGCTGAAGCGGACTCTCTGGCAGTGTTGGTACCCAAGGGAGGAGGAAGTCGAACGGACGTAGTCTGGATATTGCGAAGCGAGGGCCGTGCTAATATGCAAGACAAAATCGAGAAACCAAGAATGATCGAGATGCTCGCCCCATGGCCCACGGCTTATCTCGACCGTTCCTGCAAAAGCTGGGCGGGATACCCCACACGACATCGAGGCAAGCCCTCAACCAAGGCGAGGCGGAGGGAACATGAAAGTCGGGAAAGCCTGCAGTTCGAGGGAAGCAATCACGGCTCATCCGCGCTGGCCGACGTGCCACAGACACCCCCAGCACATCCGGCCGATGGGCGCGAGGGTGGCGCCCGGGGAATAGTTGAAAGTGCTGAACGCGGCGCGGCCAGCGGCAGGGTGGGCAGAAGCGAACGGGAGGAAGCCGCAGTCGCGAACTCGCAAGACGGGACTTCGGGAAAGGCTAACAGCATCGCAACATTCCCTGCCGTGCTAGGAGAACTGACCAGTCATTGAGGGAAGTTGATCAATGCGTCGAAGCCGAGACAGTTTGCGCGGATGATCCCCGCTGCCCCAGTTTGCGCAGGCAAGCCGCAAGCCGCAAGCCGCAAAGCCTCAAGGCAAAAGAAAAGAAACGCCCCAAATTTGGTTTTTGGGACGGAGTCATGCGGCTGGAGAGACACTCTTATGCGCTGGCAAGCATTTGGTACAGGTCGTGATGACAGCCATGGTTTGCAATTGGAATGGGCGCGTCTGCTGACCTGGGCCGTGAGGCGCCCACGGTCCACCCCACCCCAGGGACCTTGAAATGACGACAGCGACCTAAGGACCCAAGCAACCACTCTCAAGGCCACCACCAGGGCTGCCAGTTGTGCCCTCCAGTTTATGCGCTGTCAACCCGCTGTGCCGCTGTGAGTGGCCGCCAGAGCCAGGTGACCTGCTGCGCACGCCAGGCACCACCGTGAAGCGCGCATCTGCTTGGTGAGACGGCCGCGATGATGGGGACGAGGACCGTTGAGTTGGCGGCATCATCGGGCACAATGGCCATCAGGGGCGGTAACGGGCACAAACAAGAGGGCATGATGACCCTTTGACCTGGCTGCTACGTAGCATCTCCTCGTGTCTGTCACGCAAAGTCGATTCCCTCATGGCCATCATGGGCCCATCTGCTTGGGCCAGGAGGAGCCTGCGGGCTGGACCAGGCTGGCCTCGTCCGATCTGCGCGGCATCTATCCGTGGTCATGGTCATCCTATCCCATGATCTCGGTCGTGCGCATATCAGGACGCCCAGTTGTCAGACTGGAGACTGGGAAATAGACTCGACTGGTCTGGATTGCTTGACTCGAACTATGCCGTTCCCTCGGGAAGACCCTAGGTCAGGCGCAGCAGACGGCGATCACCCAGCTGTCGGCCTTGTCAGGGCATTTCAATGGTAGGCTTCGCGAAGAGAGGCGAGGTGCAGTGCTGAGGATGATGACAGGCGAAACCTGGGGGCTCCCGTCGTCACGGGGTCATCTGGGACCCAGCTGCTGGGCTACTTTTGCCGACCACTGACCACTGCTGGCCGGGGGGGTTATAGCGCAGTCACTTCGACCCCCCGGAACCGTCCAGGTCGTCACTGGTGAATGTGCGGCATCAATTCGTCCACAGGGCCTGGCGGGATGCTGGCATTGGGGGCAGTGAGGAGTGAAGCCATGCCCTGGAACTGGAGTCGGTGATGGACGCGGAAAGCCAATTGATTGAAGCCGGCGAGAGATCAAACGATTAGACACGAACGGGTGACATGACGAAAGTCAAAGCGATTCATCTACTTCGTAATCCCGTCCATCCGCGACATCCATCCATCCCCAGGCTTCCCATGCTTCCCATCCCTTCCCATCCCACCCGCCTCATCTTTCATCCCCCTCCGATGTTCGCCCGTCAATCGCCATCACGAGGTCTGCGGGCCAGATAAACGCGAGGCGAGATTGCTCAAGAGCCAGCGGCCAGCGGCCCACTAATCCGCCGGCGTCGGGGCCCTCGGGGACGGTTGGGAGACTCCCCGGGAGATTCCCCGGGAGGCAATGTGGGGGCGCGGGCTTGGGGGTTCACCTCGTGGTCGCGGTGCTCAGGGCCTCAGGGCCTGAAGGCCACCTGTGCCTGGTGGTGCCCAATTGTTCGAGGCTCTGCCCGTGGAGCGAGCCCGCAATGGAACCGTTTTGGAGAGGGGCCAGCTTGCCAGCCTCGTGATTGACAGGACGTTCCAGAATGGGCTGACGGAGCAGCAGTCTTGCCCTATTAGGCACAGCGCACTCGGCGACTGGAAGCGCGCCCCGAAGCGCGCCAAACCTATTGGGGTAGTAAGCTGAACGGTTCGGATCTTGACAACGGAGTCTCACCGAATGGGGCGGATGGGGGTGGGAGCTGCCAGGGGAACTGATCCGCAAGCGTCGCGGGAATTGGGAAACGGACGCCAGGAGGGGGAACCGCCACATGACAGGCGCGAATCCGTCGGAAGAACTGAGTGGCGGGGTGCTTGACTGCGCCGAAAAGGGCAACCCACGAATGCCCCATTGAAGCTTAGCGAGGCGGCTGGGATCTAGACCACATGGGGTACCATGGGTCCCCGCCGGACGCAGAGCACGCGGCCACAGTAACTGCCCTCTTAGGACAAGCGGGTACTGGAGCTGGTCAGCAGGCAAGGCCAAATTCGCCGCCCCCTCTCTGGTACCTCGGGCCTGTGCTGTTGTCCCCCCCTGGGAGACACCCCGGTCCCTGTCGCCGTGGGCGCCGGTACACGCTGGGTCTTAAAGCTGGGAGCCGAACCCTGGCGCGCGCTCCCTGGAATCGCGGGTCTGGCTGGCGTCACAAGGGAGCCCTGAGCGAACGCAGCAGCCCAGAGCAGCCTCTCGCTCAGCGCTGGCCCGCCACGATCAGTTCACGCCCTGCCAGCACCCCTACCGGTACACCCCACTCGGGCAGTCATTCGGTCACTCAGTCACTGAGTGCCTCCGTCCCTCTGTCACTCTTGTCACTCTCTCCACTGGCACTCGCCCACTTAAACACCCCACCCCAGAGTTACGCCAGCTGCGCCAGTGTGCTAAGCGTCCTCCAGCACGCACTCCAGCTCACTCCAGCGCCCATCCCAGCTGCTCGCGACGGTACCTCCGTGGGGTACTTGGTGACCTGCCGTCCCCCAGCCAGGTACGTACCCGAAGCCCCCCCGTGTCGCTGCCACACCCCCATCTCCCAGACCCCCGGCGTGTGCGAGGGCGTGTGCGTGTGCGTGTCCTTGCGCTGGGTAGGTACATTACATCGCACACACCGCGACTCCCTTCCCCCATCCGTCCCTCTCCCGCCTGCTGGCTCTCACCCACAAACCGCAAACAAGAATATCTAACAAGTCTCTCCCCCAGACTCTTGTCCGCTCTTCTGGTTCCCGCTTCCCACAACAACACCAACACTCCCCGCGACTGCGACTGCCACCATCAACTCCAAACTCCCATCTCCAACTCCCATCTGCATCTGCACTCCGCCCTCGCATGCATCATACACCACTGTCTCCATGACCGCTACCAGCATCTATCCCGGCATCCTCTCCCGCATCTCTCTCTGCCGTCGTCTACAGTAACACCCTCCACTCCCCGACGACCTCACGGCTTTTCGCGACTTGAGCATCGTCACTTGACTCAGATCTCTGTCACCTGCGCAATCACTTTCCTCTCACTCGAATCTCACACCCTGGCGCCTTGTCGGCCTTCACCACGATAACCTTTTCGTGCCGTCCGACGACTGGATTCCACATCGAACTCTATCACCTACTAAACCCTCCACCCCACGACGCCTACTCGAGTCCCACCTTCACCTCCCTCTCCTCCACGACACCTGTTCGAGGCAATCGGCAGGCTTACACACACGCAATGCCCTATCGTCTGGATACGCACGTTTTAACTGTGGACGCGAACGTCATCCACAAGGTCGACACTGGCAATCCCGCCAACCTGTATAGCATGTGGACTGGTAAGTGATTTTCTCGGCAGCTGTTGCCACCTGCCCTCGACGCTGACCAACAAAAAACAGTCTTCTCTCGATGCGCAGATTCCGTCGAACAAGGCCGAAGACTAGAGAATCTTAGCTGGCGACTTTGGCAACGCGAGACCTTCGTTGTTCCCAACGACCGCAAGAACTCCTCCACAAACACCACACCCGCCACTCTTCCCCAGAACATCCCCTCCGACTTCAGGATACCCGATCTTCCCCAGCTGTCCGGCAGCGTCGAGTCTCTCGCCGACGAGGAGGCCGTTGACTTCACTTCCGTCTCAGCACCTCTCGAGATCATCCGCCCTCGGATACGCCGCCAGGATTCGTGCACCAGCAGCAGAAGCAAGCGAGAACGCCATATCAGCTCCGACGACTTCGAGAAGATGATCGTCTCCATTGTCAAGGACAAGGGTCCTCTATCGGCCCCGCCCACCATTTCCCCTGCCGCCGCTCCCCAAAAGGAGTCCTTGCCTGCACCGGCTGCCTTTGAGCGATCCGGTTCTACTACCACCGAGTCACAGTCGCCTACCAAATCCATCAGCGACCATTCAGAAGCGTCCCAAGACCTCTCTCCCATGGCACCTTCGCGCACCACCGTGGTTCGCGGTTTCTCGCCATCCCAGGTGCCCGTTCCTCGAACTATCCCCAGCGCTGCCCAGTGCTCCGCCACCGACATGATCCCCGAACCCACTTCCTCCCCTGCCCCTAAGCCCGTGCAGTCTAAGAAGCAGCCGGCCAAGTTCGCTCTGGGTGCAGCATCTTTCTCTTCAACCGAACAAGACCAAAGTGTCGACAACCGCCAGCCCATCATTCCCATCGTCAAGAAGCCCATGTTCACCATTGGCGGCTCCTCGGAGGAGGATGGCTCCCTCAAGAGCGCCCTCGCCTCTTCACGACCCAGCTCGCTTCTCGCCCACAAGAAGAAGCAGGCTTCCTTTAGCACCAACGTCATGACACGCACCATTGAAGATGAGGCTGCTGTTGACTCCGACACTGACTACATCGACGAGAGTGCCATCGACGACGACGACGACTCTTCGGACTGGGAGGACTCCATCGAGGACAGCGGCAAATCTAGCGTGGATGACAACCTCTTCCAACGAGTCGACTCCAAGGCCAACCTAACGTCCAGGCGGTCACTCATTACTCTCATGCTAGCGCAGAACGACCGCATTGACCGAGCCCGGAATCTGGGCAACCACGCTTCGCAATCCACCTCGGCCATTCCTCGGTCCCGCATGGCTCCCAACGGCCCCTCCCTCGGAGGCTCTCCCAACGACTCAGACGAGGCGCCGTTGATGATGAAGGGCATGCGCCATCCCACCCTCAAGCCTATCCATGAGATCCCTCGATCAAGCGCCCAGCCAATCATGGGCCACGCCGGCCATGGACAAGGCCAGGCGGCTCTGTCGCCGCGCACAACGCGCCGCAACATGCTCGCAACCGAGTTGACTGAGTCGCTCCGTCGTCACCTACTCTGGGAGCGCCAGCAAAAGTCGTCGACGGCCAATGCGGTCCTTAAGCGACGACACACCTCGCACGATGTGGCCAACCTCAAGCAGTACCCTGAGAAAGCCTGCATCAAGAACAGCGAGGATGTCAACGCCAGCAGCTGGAACCAATACTTCTCCAAGGAAGCCAGCAATGGATACCACTCCAAGGGCTGGTAAAGAACAACACAATACTATTACATGATGATACCCCCGGACAGCAATCACACGCATATCGACAGCTTATACCCCTTCGCGGAACTCATTTGGCACGGCCTCTGGTGAGGCCTGCCGTGTACATTTGGGCGGCGCACGAGACGGCATCACACGAAGCATTAAGCGTTTTCTTCAGCTGCATTTTGCGGCCCTTTACGAAATTCCCATAATCAGACAGGTGGTCTACAAGGCCTCCGTTGTCTGACATCTGATGCGAGCCGGTTTTCACTTTTCCACCGGTCTCTTTTGATTTGTTTTTTGCACTCATGGCGGCGTTACCCACGTATGATACCATGGTCTCATCACTCGGCCTCTACTAGCCCGGATCATTTCACGTGCGATTTGATTTTTCTTTTTCATCAGTTATCACAAGCTCAGGGCAATGGTAGTGTGTACTCTAGTGACGACGAAGACGCGAGGACCGAGGGCAACCTTGGGAGGAGAGCACGCAAGGGAGGGGCTGCGGAGCATGGCTCCAGTACTATGGAGCCTTTACTGAATTTTTGCACATCGGAGCGAAGACGAAGGAGCAAAGCGGGGAGGACAAAAGTGGAGAGAGGCCGAGAAAAGCACCAAGATGGGAGGACTCGAAGAAGAGAGGCTGGAGGCAGTTCTTCCAAAAGAAACTAAAAACGAGCAGTCCATAAAAAAATCGCAAAAAGGCGAACGTCCATGAAAAGAGCTTTTTCAAAAACATGAATAAAATTCAACGTTAGAGATACAAACAAGACCGTCTCCGTGTGCAGTGACTGTAATGACTACGTGTTGAGCTTATGCTATTTTAGACGATGAGCTGGTGGTGATGATGACTTTTTGGCAGCAGTGCGACTGGGCGATGATGACGTGCATGGACGGATGGCTGAAGGCTACTTACTGGTAGGAGTCATGGCCCTAGGGACCTCAGAGCACAAGGGTGCCTTGGAGGCCCGTAAATCAGCCCCAAGCGATGAAGTTTACGAATCCGATACTTGTGGTGCGCTTGACAGAGAGTTTTTAGAAATCTGCAGGTTGAGAAATCCTTGACATGTTGGTCTGGATTGTTACATCTCCACCGCCGCCAGCACACACGGGCTGCGGAGTCCCATCCATCCATCCTTTTGTTGTTGAGTCACTCGCTCAAATTTTGGTGGGCGATGGGGAATTGTTGTATTCGTGCCTAATAGCCAAGGTATGACTCTACGGGAGCGCATGCTGTACAGTAGTCGGGAGAGGTCACTTGCATTGGCGATGAGGAGATGGGCGCTGCAACGCAACAACGGCGTCGGCGCTGGTTGGTTGGATTCGTCCCCGGAGGCGGCGGTGAAGCCCTTCCCCCCTGGTCGCTGTTGAGCTGCGCTGTGGAAATAGCTGGGTTTGGGTTAGACGTCTGGCGCGGGTTCGTGGAGAAATACCGGCGGGCATGTATCTGTGGAAACTGGACTGGATTGGATGGGATGCAATGTGTTAATAAGCGGAGAGTTTACCTAGGAGATCTGTCTGGCGAACGAGACGAGACCAGACGAGATGATGACAGCACGGGCATGAGGATCCGATGGAGACGCTCATGGAGCGCTGACATAACTGTTCATCTTCATATTAACGTTGCTGGTCTCACGGGGCATGTGAGGCTGTCGCTGACACGGCCCCGGCGATACTGTGGACCTAATTGGATCGCATCGTTCGTCGCATCGCAGGGTCCATCCATCGCATAGCCCAGCCCATCGCATCTCGGCATCGGCATTGCATCCAAGGTGGCCCTCCTCCATCCGTCGGCTTAATACTGACTTGTCACGGCAGAGTCCCCGCCTCGTTGGCTCGGGCAGAATATGGATTCCTCCTGTCCCCAGGACGAAACAAAGCCACCGCCCGCTATAGGGCTTGGTCACGGGGGGGCTTGACGCGCGGGGCCTGTGGCTTGCCCCCGTGCCTGGACAGCGCGTGGCCTCGCCATCCCGGACCGACGGCGCGGCGTCTTGGGTGGGAGCCACGGCGGGGACGCCTCGATCGGAGGATCCGTGAGAGCCGCTCTGGATCTGGACGCAGACGCGGCAAAAAGAATACAGTGGATGAGCGCGCGGTTCTCAAGAAGATGGATCTACGAGTCCCTCCACAGAAGGGCCACAGAAGGGCCATCAAAACTGGGGCTTTCCCATGTGGTCACTGGTGCCCGAGGTGGGCGGCGAGTTTGCCATCCAACGACACCCCGTTCGCCGTCCGGAGTCTTGCCAGACGGGGCCTCGTTCGTCCCGGCACTGACCTTTGCGGCGCAAGTCATAGGCCCCCTATCGGAGCGAGAAAAAGCTCTCACTCCCCCTCTGTCTCACATGCTACTACTGTACGGGCAAGGCTGGGCTGAAGAGGCGGTTATGGATCGTGAAAAGACATTGCGGAGCCGCACTGAACCGGGGGCGTGTGGCGCCTCTTGGGTTTCTTCTGCTCGAACTTTGGGACCCTTGGCTCGGATTTCCCCACACGCCCATTCGCCCCCTGCGTGAGGAAGGAGAGGAGGCAGAAGAAGATGAAGACTGTCGCGTGTGGCTTGGACTGGTCGCAATGATCATTGATGGCGGCGCTGACTGCTGAACCACAGGAGGGGGGAGTGCCATCACGAAAATGATGGGGGCAGACGAGCCAAGAATGTGAGCAATGACACCGACGACCCTGCCTGCCGGGACAAAGTGGGAATAACTGGGGATTTACCCATTTGCTTTCTTTCTTGGCTCTCGAATTAATTGGATTTTAATATCGAATATCACATTCGTTCGGGGGCAGGCCGTCTTGCCCCAAAAAAGCAGCGGCGAGAAAACGACGCCTCGCCGCTTTGGGCATGTCTGGGGAAACCTGCATCGCCCTGTTCCCTAGACGGGTAGGTCAAACCAAGTCCCGCCCGCCGCAGGACCCTGGGGGCAAGTATGTCGGTAAGGGCGTAGGCTGCATTAACACTCGGATGCATCAATGCGTTTTGCAAAGAACGGTCAACGGGCGATTTAAAATGCGTGCGTCTACGGCGTCTACGTCGAAAAATGCGAGCGGGAAACCGGAAGGCCAAAACAAACGGTTCTCTTTCCCTTCCGTTTCTCCCCCCCTCTCCGCAAAAACCTCGTCAATGCTGATGACCTTGAGCTGTGCCCCCCCCCCGTGAGGTACTTGCGGAGTTGTCCCCGCGGCGGCGTTTGCGTGTGACCTTTTTTCCGGCGGGGGCGTGTCCATCTGTCTTTGCTTTTTTTGTGCCCTTTTTTGCTTTTCCGAGTGCTTTTTTCCTGGTCCCTCTTCCCTGGCGGCGGGATTGAGGAGCAGAAAGGAGAATAAAGGCACATGCCCAGGGGAGGGGGTGGTTATAGACGGGGTGTGCGTGTCCCAGAGGGGAAGTTTTGGCGCGGTGACTTCTTTTCCCGTATTTGCTTTTTATTTTCATCCAAGTGCCCTTTTACATTAATTAATGTTTTTACGCTCCATTGAATAATTTCCATTATTCCCAGAGTTTTTTTCATTGACTCGTCAGGCACGCTTAGAGGGGCGGCTAGTCAGGAATCTTGACAGAGGAGGGGGGCGTGTGGTTCAGTTCCACAGCATTTCGATGCTGCCTGGACGCCAGCGCGCAAGCTCTCCAGCCAAGCATCGAGGCTAAACGTCTAGCCGGGTAAAGTGAGGCACAAGCTCGGGAGGCGGTGTCTCTCGTCGGCCCCAGGACCCTGGACGAGCTGTTAGTCGAACACCGCGAGCGAATTTTGCTGGAATTTAATGAACAATTCATCAATTCAAATCAATTGGGGTCAATTCGAGGCCGTGTGGGACGCGGACGGAGGGCGGAGGTGTCAATGGTCCCTGCATGCGTTGGGGCTGATTGCGTCGGGGCCTGTGGAGGTGTCATTGGGGTTTTGGTGGTCGAGATTGGTTGCGTCAGGGTCCTAGTTTTTCGATGCCTGTCATGAGGCATCGTCAGTGTTGTCCACGGGCGTGACCTGTTGAGCGAACGGAGGAGGCGTAGGCAGGACCAGCCGCGAATGACGAGACATTCCTCTCGTTGCTTTTCTCCATTGCGATATCGCTGAAGAGTTTATGTGGCTTCGTGCGTTGAAGTCACTTAAACAGTCCCACGCGGGATTGCCTATTCGAGCAGAACCACTCTCAAACTGGGCATATGCCAAAAACCACCCAGCAGCAGATCCCCTAGCCCTGCCACTACGACGCGATGCAACTGCAACGCCGAAAACCGCAGTGTGTTTTTGTCAGCACCGTCAGTCGGTACAAGTCACAAGTTCATGTCCAGTTCACCGAAGATTCGGGTCAGTTCGGCTCGGGTCTTGTCGGGGCGGCTTGCCCAACCAGCACGTTGGATGGCTCTCGAGTGCCGTGCTTCCCCAGGTTTCTTGCTCCGCGTTTCCGCGCTGGGCCGAGGCGCAATGAAATCAAGTGATTCTGGGTTGGTCTAGGCGCGGTAGACAACCCCGGATGCCGTTTTCGGAATCTGGGGGACGTGTTCTCGCAGAAGGGGGGGCATGACGACGTCGGGAATGGGCGGCCTTGTACATGTCATAGACGGTCGAGTCAGCGGAGGGCGAGCTGTGCGGTGTGGCAGCCGACAAGGGTTCGCGACGGCATTTACATTGACAGTGAGCGGCATTGTTGGTCGCGGGCATGGCAAAGTTACTCCATGCTCCCTCTCGGTCCCTGATTTCTGGGCCGTGTTCCTAGCCCGAGGATGCAACCTCTCTTTCACCGCCTGACAGAACGCTGCAGCTCTCGACTGACAATCGAGTTTGACATGCTGCAAGGCGTTCGGAGGAGAAACCGACAAGGAAGCCGAAAAGAAAGAAAAAGCCCGCACACCCTGGTCGGGAAACCCTCCGAACGTATATTTCGAAGCTTGTTTGTTCGTAGCTCGTCCTGTAGTACCTCACCAGACAGCCCATGTACCTCCTCCCCTCGAGTCAACCGAAACGGAGTCAACCAAGGCTGAGAAACGGGGAGCTATATCGCTCACCCACCCCCCCCCGCGAGTCACAGGGCGGTGGCCGTGTGAGTGCCCGGTCTTAGCATCTCAGCCCGGTCCTCGCAAAACCCCCGTCGGCTAGGAAAGGCCCATGATACAGACACCAAGAAAACAAACCCGGCACGAGGTCCTGCGCGCGATCCTTTGAACAGAGTAAGAGAAGGAGGAAGAAAAAAAATACTCCAAGCCGTGTGACCAGACACCCGAGCTCACTCCCCGAAGAAAAGCTTCGTTCTCTTTCCGTCATTGAGCCGGGTCACGTTCGCGGGCTGTCACACGCCCTCCATCTGGCGTTTTCTGAATATCTGGGGAACCGTTTTTTAGACTCTAGGTTTTTCGCTGATCTGGACGGGTTCCTCCCCCCCCCGCTCGCCCGCGAACAGGGCGATCCGGAACGGTCTAGGGTAAGAAGAATGAAGGTACAAAGTAATTTTCTCCCCTTCCCGCTATCCAATTATTTCCGGGTCAATGATTCCAGTGTCCGACCGCCGGAAACAGGCCGCGGGCCCGGGGGGGGGGAGTCAGTGGTTCAAGTGCTGACGGAACGCTTTGGTGCTCTGTCGTGTCGTGCGGAACCGCATACCTTGGTAGCCGCGCACGCACGAAGAGATTCCGGGACGGCCAAATCCCGAAATGCCAATTGCCTACACACCCAATCCCACACGCAGTTTTCTCGGCGTCCGGCCAGGGTCCCTTCAACGGCAGGTACAGAACAGGAGAAACTCCTCAGGCAGAGGGAGACTCCGCGGGGTTTGTGAACAGGGGGACCCCCTTGGAGGTGCGCCAGAAGGACGGCACGGCGTGTACATGACACCGCCGTGTACTATGTAGTACCCTGCTCGGGGCCTGCAAGACACGACACATCCAACAACACCATAGCCGGGCAAGACGTCACCGGCCGGGGTGGGAAACTCGAACGGCATTGATGTCATGCGTGTGCGGCTTCGTGGCTGGCGGGCGGCCCACGGTTTCCACCCTCAAATCTGCCATTTTTGTGACGAGCGCATCTCTGCTTCTGTGGATTTTATGACAGTAATCTTACCGCCTTTTAGTCCAACCTATGGGTGCTGATGAGGGGACGTGATGCTGGACGGAAGCGGCGCAGGAGGGAAGGGGTCGACGTGTTCGCGCAGCAAGGTGCGCGTCACAGCTTATCAGGAATATTGAAGTTTATTAAATTCATGACAACTTTGGATATCATATTCTTGGTGTCTTTTCCAACCAACTGCCTAGTTACCTTAGCTGCTGGGCGAATTCCCCAGACGGGTGTGGGGTTAAGCTTCTGTGTCTTAAATGGTTACCACGAGGGAACAACACTTGCTAGTTCAGGTCAAGGGGGAGGGGCAAGTTGACGATGATGATGACGAGCAGCGTCAACGATGCAGGGCTGTCACATTCAATTTAAGAAAAAGTTTTCCAATGTCAAAAAAAATAAAAAAATGCGAGGTGCCATTGCACATCGGACGACCATCACATCACAATCGGCATCGAGATCCGGGGTTTCACGATGGGCGGCCTACGTCATAATCCGGGGGCGGGTTATGGCTCGGACCACGTCTGTTTCTTATCAGTATGTCTCATCCCACATTGAGAGTCTTGAAATGTCTGGGATACGAATGTACCTATCCTCCCTGAATCTGCATGGCATCGGTGGCTGAGTGCTTGGATGATGTGATTCCGACTTGGAATTGAATGGTGGCGAAACAGGTTCATTTCATGATCTGGCCGACCGAGATGCCGGGTTTTCTGCGAATACTACGCATTGATAGCTCTCGGCGTTATTCAATGGCGGAGAGGACCGTGTTGCTGTTGATAGGTATCCGAGCAGAGAAGAGAGGAGAATTCCTTGTCGGACCTCCTTCGAGAGACTTCTTCGGGGTCAGCGCATAACGTGGCTGCGTGCTGTGTTGCATTCGACTGAAGTGGGTGGCATCCTTACGAGACGCAGCCGGTCCGACAGCGGTTCACCTGAGATGGATACAATTTGGTTCCCTGCCTGCGAAACCCCTTTTCTGTGCGTAGACGAACTGGACAAAAGTTGACAGCCTCCACTGGAAGGGCCGAAGGGCTAGTGGGGGTCTACCACTGAACGCAACGCACGCTGACGTGCGATGAGGCACAGCGGAAGGGTTGCATTCGCCGATTACAGGCGACAGCGATGGACCTCAGATCTCGAGTCGAGCACACCCACTTCGAAGTTTGCAACGGTAGAGTTCGAACAACCCTCAACCCGCGCGAGAACAACGACGGCCAATCAGAGACTTCCCCCGTGCACACCTTTCGCCTCCAACGAAGGGGTTGAGTCGCCCAAACCCTGCACGAGTTTCTAGAACATTTCTCCCGCATGTGGGCCACCCACCACCGGACGAAGGCTGGGCACGTCATCCAGCATTGGGAACTGATGCGCCCTATTAAATCTTTCATGATCACGCGGTGACGGTTCTTTTTCTGGTGGTGGTGGTGGTGGTGGTGGTGTACCAAGACAGAGGAGGGAGGGGGAGGCACCACCACACCACCAGATAAGTAGATACGAATACATGTACAACACACACACACTCCCACTCGTGTGGTAATTTTGGTTTGTTTTTGTTTTTGTTCCGTTCCGGTCTCGCAGCAAAATTTTCTTCATCCTCTTGTGACCGCCCAAAATAAGGTGCGCAATTGACCTCTCGCATCTGCAGGCCATCGAAGCTTGTGATTCCACCCACCCGGCAAATTGCCTAGTTAGTTAATACTGGGAAACGCCCATGTCACAGAAACTCAAACAACAACAATGATAACGTTGCGTATCCGTATTGATTCGCATTA
This sequence comes from Neonectria punicea, assembly GCA_037954315.1. Taxonomy (NCBI): domain Eukaryota; kingdom Fungi; phylum Ascomycota; class Sordariomycetes; order Hypocreales; family Nectriaceae; genus Neonectria; species Neonectria punicea. The sequence goes on from JAZAVJ010000132.1 coordinate 112,299, forward strand.
TATTTAACCGCGTAATTTCTGCCTGGGCGAATATCGGAAAGTGGGGGCATGAAGATGAGGCCAAGACCGGCATAAATCCACAGCCAGCAGCTGGCCAATTGTGCGCTATAAAGTACAGTGCTTACATTTTGCGGATACTCTTGCGCACGCTTGCGCGCTCATACCGACATTTCGCATCCTGTACTCACCGAGGAAGCCCCCGGAGCAGGTCTGAGGACAGGTGGCCGTTGGGGGGTGGTAGGTATCAGGGCGCCCTGGATCAGTGGAATTGTTAATGCTATTCGCACGTCTATCTGCTTGGTCCCATCCGTCAGCAAGGCCAAGGTAGAATAAATGGCGATGCGTTCGTTGGGCGGCGGGAGAAAACCTCCCAGCAAAGAGCAGCCGAGCCGCCAAATGGAAGGCCGCCGTAAACACAACGATCCTAGACCGGCATCTCTGACCCCCTAGCTCGAGCCTCCAAGACGAAGCCACGCGAAGAACATGGCAGATGGCCCCAGGTACCGCGAGCATGTACCGCTTGTACCGGCCCTCCGCCAACGTGAACCCGTGCTAGGCCGGTCCCTCACCAATCACAGGCGCTCCTAGCTGGGCTGGGCTTCCGCGGGTGCTCCGGGTGGGGCTCCGTCACTTTCGGTCGTTGGTCGGTCCGCGGTCGGTTCTACTCGGGCGGTTCAACACCAACACCAACATTTCGTTCTGCGTCCAGAGCTAAGCATGCTCGGTTGCGATTCCGGGAAGCCCGCCCCGGGCCCAAGGTTTCGCGCCATCCACCGACACTAAGAGCCCTACTCGAAAACGGGCATGTCGTGCCGGCAGTGGCATTTTCGCAGCGACACGTGAAATCCGCGTGGTGCAGGGTCCTCTGCGGCGAACTTGCTATGTGGACTCGTTCGTAGGGCTCTCTCGGCGATCCAAACGGCTGGGAGACTTGAGACCATCTCGACCAGTCTGCTCCAAGAATCACCCGCAGGTGCCCGCCCTCAGGTGCCCTCGAAGTACATGCGCTCGTACGTACATTTCACGTAACGACCTCGAGCGAGGGCAATTGACGCAACCAATTGTCTTGCATCGTTTACCAAGCCTGCGGATGACTTGCGTAAACCTTCGTCCAACACGAAGGTGTTGACCGTGCGCGAGTCAAATCCACCCCCCCCCCCCCCCCAAAAAAAA